>VZTU01013352.1:53218-85443 GCA_013400835.1 Zapornia atra
ACCCCCCCAAGCAACTCTTATCAAAAGAACTGGTTCACTGTAAAACTGACACTAGACAGAGGCATGCGCTTTGAGAGCATATTCAGCAAGTGCAGGATCTATAGGCTGGATCTCCCTAAAAAGGAACATGTGCTTTCCCTCTCTTCAAAGAGTTCCCTAGCCATCCATGACAGAAACCTCCTGGCCACCAGACATGGAAATATTTAACCAGTTACATGCCATAGTCTTCTCCTGGCATGCTGCAAGCCACCCCAGCCAAGCAGCTCTGCTAGGGTTCACCTGCATGGAAACGACACGTAGGATTTGCACCAAGCCAGCTCTGCCTCAGAAAAGTTTCTCCTCTTGAATCACCTCCTCAGAGCTTATCCTGCATTTGTGCTCCAAGGAAAGCAGGGGGTAGACAGGGAGTAAGATATAGGCCCTTTCTTAGGTCAGAACACGGGGAAGGGGTTTGGTTTGCATGAATGGTCAAGGAGCACGTCCTTTGGAGAAGAGAGGTGGGTTTTGGCTTTAGTAAGATGCCCCTATTTTCTGGGGTAACATCTGTGTGGGAGTGAGGTACAGCTTAAAGGGGACAGGGAGAACAGAGGGACTACACCCTTCTGGAGAGCACTGGGCCACCTGACTTACTAAATCAGAGCATCTCCACCAAAAACAAGCAGCTAAAATCCCCCAGGCATCAACAGCACGAAAAGCTTCTCGCTTCCCAGTGACTGCCACACTCTGCCACTGAATCATGCCTTCTCTTCTGACCAGAGACCTGCACCAGCCAGGGATGGACACATTGCATGCACATCCCAACAGGCACAGCCTCCAGACACGGGCATTTAACACCAGGGTCCTAATTCTGCTTTGGCATCAGAAGTCCTGGAGATGGGAGGTAACTGCTAACAGCTGGGCAGGCAAAGGAAGCTCCACAATGAAGATGAGAAGCACTTAGAAGCCTGTATATGCAGGCTGGGACTCTGCTGGGGATGCTGAGCAGCAGCGGGCCCAAACTGGAGGAGTTCAGAACTACCTGGTGGTTTAAATCATGGCAAGCTGGCTAACACAGCTCCTCAGGTAAGCAGCTCATGGGGAGAAGGGTGCGCTGCAGGAGCTCAGTCATGTTACTCAGGTGTCAATCAGCCACCTCCCAAAAAGAGATCACCTGCAAAACTGAAGGCACCATTGCTCCCAGCACCAGGAGCTTCACCCTGCTCCAGACACACCTGGCAGCCACCAGCACAGCTGTGGTCCCCTGCCATCACTCAGGTGGTTTCTGCAAGTGTCCACACAAGCCACCCTACCATGCAAAACTTACCTGCACAAAGCGTGCGAGGCACCGGTTGTTGCTGACAGGCAGAGACACAACCAATCTCAGCCCTTCGCCAGGCCTCCCAGGCACCGAAACGGATACTGCCCAATTTGATAGGTGGATTTTCTGCAAACCCCTCATCATGTAACAAAGTGGCACTCTCCAAGAGAGGAGTGTGATTTTTTTCCTTGCCATGTTAAGGGCAGCCAGCATAGCTCAGGTCAAAGGGGGAGAGGATTTAACTGAAAACTCTCTGCCATTTCTGCACCTTTTGGACTCCCACCTGTGGCTACCGACAGCAAAACCATCTCAGGCAGAAGACCAGAGATGCCACATGCATCCCCCTCTTCCACACCAAGAGCAGACTTCTCCAAGCAAGCAGCTCTCTGCAGCAGAGATGCAGATGTGGAGCAGAAGGCAGCATCTCCCCCAGGACAGGCTCTTCAGTATCTCATGCAACATCAGAGCAGCACCAAGTGATCCAAGCTCATGCAGAGTTTTCTGCAAGGGGAAAGAGATGCAGCCAAGGATTGTCTTAGTTTGAAAGGAAAACACACAAAAGCTGAGAAGTGCTAATTTGTATTTCTAAAGCATGTACTCCAGCAACTCCCTCATCTGTCTGCTCTTCACACAATATTGATGGCTTGCTCTTTGCAACCAGATCTGCAGCCAGTAGTGTAATGGACAGGGTTTGGTGCTTAAACGCCTTAATTAGATATGAAAACAATTAGGGAAGACTATTCTCTCCTAACATTCACAGACCTCAGCACAGACAGAAAATTGGGCAAACCCATCCCATTATGTCTATTTAAGTTGTTCTGGAAGCTTGACAGATGAAAGGAGGACAGCCCAACTGGAACACTCTGCCATAAAGCAATCTGCTAAAGAGATGCAGAAGACAGTGCAACTGTAGGGCAATTATGAAGGATTCCTAATTGCTTATTATGGCAAAGCCAGCCCCCAGGGAACAGCCGCTGCCACGCTGCTGCTCAGACACAGGCTTGAGCTCTCCAGAGAAAAATTCCCACTCTGGCACTTCAGCAGCATTTCCACAGTGGGGATACGAGAGCCAACTTCCAGAAGAGTGCTGGGGAAGGCAGGAGCTGGGTCAGGAGCAGAGAGAAAGTGGCTTGAGTTGGAGTTCTGGGGAGACAGACACAAGAGCTGAGCTTGAGTCTACCCTGGTTCTGCCTGATAACCTTCTAGGCAGGTAGAAACACTACTGAGGGCAGGCACAGAACACAATGGACTGGGAAAGTTTGACCAAGGAGTAACATGACCATGTGTCAACAGATAGTGCAGGTACACACTTGGTGGGACAGAGACTGGAAAATGGCAGGTGCTTTTGGTGACATGGCATGTCTCAGGTTTTTTCTTCACCGCTGAGAACTCCAAAACCTCACCCCTGCCCCATTCCCTCCCACCCTCAAGCATTCTTCAGCTACATCCAACTTTGATCAACTTGATGTTTCTTCAAAGAGCCTGTCCACAGAACACAGTTCAGCAGCAGTTTCCAAAGCAGCCAAGTATAATACACAAAAGTTTACCAACAGTTTCAGTCTTCTGGGACAGCTAGGGATGAGGGCGTTTTGGGGAGAATCCTTTGACCTAGGGTATATGGGAAAATGACCATCTACTGCATGTGTTTTCAGAGCATCCCAGGTCATCAGGAAGCACGTGTCAGGTCCCACAGCTGCTGGGCTCACCTTGGAGCTTTTCACCAGAGGGCAGCTTGAAAGCAAAGGGGTTGAATCCATTCACTCCATCCCCATCCTTTCGCAGCAATGCACTGATGCATATCCAAGTAGAGCTTGACATTTATTAATAGCTTCAAATGTTGATGCCAGAGAGTTTGGGGATTGCTGCTAGTGAAGTTGTCAGATGTGCTTCCTAAGCAATCTAGAGAGTGCCATGCTGCCTGTTCAGCAGTCTATGTTTTCACCAGCCTCTCTTGATGTACACAGAGAAGCACACCAATTTCCATACACACCGTGCCAACATTATTTTTCAAAGTAGCAAAAATAAGTCTCAGACCAACAAAACTATTTTAATAGCAACTCCAATTTTAATTGTCAAGCTAACTTCTAGCTCCTACATTCAATGCAAGGATCAACAACTACAAGTTTGAGAGTAGAAGTTTATTCTATCCCATTTCTGATCGTTTTGGCAGCTATTGAAAGGTAACTTCCAAAATCCACTAGTTTTTCAGAAGCTTTTTATTACCTTGCAGTTCCAGGTGAACCCTGTGGACTCTTAACACCTATCAACACCTTTCAAACCCAGTTCTTTGGCAACAGTTATACATAGCATTGTGTGTATATAAAGAGCTTATAATAAAACTTCTTTTACATTCTAATTGTCTTAACCTTCACAGAAGTATTAAAGTGCTCAATCAACTCCAAACAACCTTTCCTTCCCTAGTTAACTTACTTCCTGGAAACACCTGTACTTAAGTCAGCAAAACCAGAAGGAAACAAGAAGAGAAAAATGTATGGAAAAAGAAAAGTCCTTTGCAGGGTCATTCCAAACCCTTAGGAGCCACGAGGCCTCAAGCCTCACATCTCCCTTCTACCCATATATTGAGACAAGGGTCCAAATGCTCAACATTCCCATAAGTTGATTCTTTGGCCTCTGACTTCTGCCTAAAGAAAAAAAACTTGTGAAACAGAATCCTATTGATGCTACAAAGAAAATACAAACACTGAAGTCATACTGGTAAAGCAAGGTCAATAAAAACATAAACAAGAGTTGGAGATGGATATTTACACACACACTCCCCCCACAAGCTATATGGATTGTAAGTGATATCATTTTGCAACATTTGACACCATCTGAAATCAATTCTTTCAAAGAGGCTCTAAATGGGGACATTTTCTGGTCCTTTTAAGTGGAGGGGGTGGAGGCACATCTCAAAACTATTTCCTCTGGCAAGACCTGCGTGCCAGTTCACCCCACCATGCTCCCTGCTGGAGAAAATTTCATGCAGGGTCTCTGCTTTTCCTCAAAGAGGACCAGAGCCACATTCCCTTGTGCACATCCTCTCCCTTCCTCCAGCCACAGCATCCACAATATGATTTAAACCAGCCCAGAGGGTAGCTTCTTCCTGCCAAGAGCTGAGACACCAAAAATGCAACCCCAGGACACGTGTGTTTAATAGCTTACTCAACCACAGGATGATGCTTTTCACTCTACCTTTGGATAAATCTTTTGACATCTGTGGGAAAAGCATGTTATTTAAGCATCATCAGGCCTCTGCACTCCCCATCTCTCACAACAGGTACTGAACTGCTTGCTGTCACCTGCTCCTTTTCTGCTGACTGAAGATCAGACATACTTTTACCACCTCTGCCTTTGCGCTGCCCTGAAGTCCTGTTTGCTGTTTGCCCCCTGTTTCTACTTGCAGGCCTTAGTAACAGCTATTAGTGATCTCACCACAGAAATGACTCAAAGGTCAGGAAATCTTGATGAAGGCAGTCAGAAACCAGGCACAGGCTTATCCCTGCCATCACACCACTAGTCAGACATGGTGTGAGTTACCCCTGCTGCCTCCAAGCCTGACAAAGCCAAATGCATGGCATTCCCTGCTTGGATGTAGTACCAGGGTGATCAGCCTGACCCTGAGACTCCTCAGCAGGACTACAAGAGTTGGTTGGTTCAACATGAAGGTCATGCTTTCAAGATCACCTGACACTGTTTTGCTTGTTAAGCTGAGGGCTTTCCCCTGCAACTGCTCAGGGACATACAAACTGCAGCCACGTTCCTGGGAGCACCCTTACTGCTCTCCCTCAGCAAGTTTCAATGCAAAGATGAAGGGTTTCATGAGGAAAGAAAACCCAATCACTTTTCATGCCTGTTTTAAAGCCATAGGCAGCTACATCAAGATGAAATACCATCTGATATTTAGTGCAAATACACCCAACCTTCAGTGGCTTGAGTTCTGCTTGATTGCAGCACAGAAGGTTTTCACCCAATGCCTTCCTCCCTCATTACAGCCTTGGTGGTTCTTCATCATGCAGAGGATCACCCACTCAGCAGGGCACGTGCTGTTAAAAACTGCACACCCCTTACTGGGCAAGCAACTGGTAAGAAACTCTTCTCTCTGCTAATAATATATTTGCATTTTATTTCGTATTCCTCTCCCCAACCCACCCCTCACTTCTACTGTTTTGAAAGTTCATTATCTTCAGAGGTTCTGCATTTCTCTTAACACTTTTCCTGTGATCTGTAGTGTGCAAAGGGCAAGCAGTGAACTGAAGGGCAGCTTTGTTTCACAGTACTCCAAAGAAGAAAACTGACCATAGTACAAGCAAAATGAAACAAACTGAAATATAAGAGACAGCAGAAGTTAGATTCATCCAGAAATACAATATAATGTCTTGAGTGGAGAAAACTGGAGATCAGCTACAAAACAGAAACAATGAAGTGACCAACAAATATTGACTAGGCAAAAAGAGGAAAAATTTCATTGCATGCTGTACAGTAAAATTAAAGGCAAAATTCACATGTTGGAGCATCAAGGAAGAACAATGAAGGTCTCATGCCATGAGAAAGTGGCAAAGGAATACCTTGAATAAAGCAACACAAACAAAACCAGTAACTGAGCAGCTTCAAAAGGAGAAAAAAAAAGGACAATCTCAAATGAGAAAAAGCAGCATTGAAGCAGAGAACAAGTATATGGTCAAGACATCACAGGTAACACTGCACAAAACACTTCTGATATTTTGAAAGAATCAGGCCTATTTGTATATCTATGCAAAATATATACACAAATCCATATGTATATATGTACACATAGGCACTACTGTACATATGTATATGCAATCATTACCACAACTGCCCTTTGACAAGTTTCAGCATCTGACTCTGGGTGCAAGCAAGAATGTTGCAGTTGTGCAAAACTGTATTTGGTGTTTGACTAAGCAAGAAACAATTGCAGGAGATCCAAAATAATTCCCAAATACCTTAGAGCCAGATGCTGTTTCATCAACATCACCAAGCGAGCCCAACCTCTGAACATTTCCAGCTCATTTGTAGGAATTAAATATTCAAAGCTGTGGATTGTTATCAGCACAAATTATATCCGTTTCCAACTCTGCTAATCTGAAGAGATGGCCAGACATCTCTCCTGACATCAGTGTTTTAGCAGGAGGCCAACCCACCCAGAATACCAATTTGGGAATACTGGATGCAGAGGAAATTGAATTCAAAGGCCAGAACAGGGCTGTTATTCTCAAAAAGAAGGGTCAGTTGCTGTCCTTATAGTGTTTTGGAAGAAAGGGACATGGTGCATAAAAAGAAAAAGATTCCTCCCTACCCCCAAAAAAGGGAACACACAACAACTCTGAGAACACATGCTCCAACTGTACAGACATGCTGATCTTTGGGGTTTCCAGTTATGGGATGTGGAAAGTAGCATTTCCATAAAGCTTGCTTGCCTCTCAGCTCCAAAGAGCATCGGCCTCCCAAGGCCAAGGCTGTTTTGGTCTGACACTTCAGCGCTCAATTGGTCTTTGATACGTGTGCATCACCAATGCCATGTTAGAGCAGAAGGAAAGTGGCAAAAGAAAGAACTGCAGATAGGTTGTTCTGGGCCTCGGCAAAGCCGCCTTTCAACTCCAGAAGAGCTGTCCTCACTGCTCCATGTGCAGAGGACGCCACTCAATGCTCTGCATCCATTGCATCCAAGTACTTGGCTTCGATGATCCTAGGGAGCAGGTTATACCTAAGATTGAACCAGAGAGACAGTTAGTACCTGTGTATCAGCATGTACTCTGCCTTGGTCAGGCCCCACCTGGAGTACTGTGTCCAGTGCTGGGCTCCCTGGGATAACAAAGACAGGGATCTCCTGGAGAGAGTCCAGAGAAGGCTACAAAGATGATTAAGGGCCTGGAGCATCTCCCCTGTGAGGAAAGGCTGAGTGAGCTGGGGCTGTTCTGCCTGGAGGAAAGACGACTAAGGGGGGATCTAATTAGTGTTTATAAATATCTTAGGCATGGGATGCAGGGGGAAATGGCCAGCCCCTTTTCAGTGCTCTGTGGGGACAGGACAAGGGGCAACGGCTGCAAGTTGGAGCACAGGAAGTTCCACACCAATATGTGGAAGAACTTTTCCCCAGTGAGGGTGAGGGAGCCCTGGGACAGGCTGCCCAGGGGGTGTGGAGTCTCCTTCTCTGGAGAGATTCCAGCCCCGTCTGGCCGCCGCCCTGTACAATATGAGCTGGGGAGCTGCTTTGGCAGGGGGGGTGGGCGCCATGAGGTCTGGGGGGCCCTTCCAACCCCTGTGATTCTGTGATTCTATGCAACACTTTGTCCTGAGGCTGTCAGTTGAGTTTGTATGCACAGCCAGAGACAAGAGATTCACCCAGCTAAAGGGGAGATGAAGTGGGGATTAAAATAAAAACAACCAAGCAAATACAGCATTTGTAGGGACAACAGTGCAGAGGTCCTCCTGGAGGAAGTCTCCTCATTTCAGTTCAAGAGGAAAGAGATCATCCTCAAGGAGGGAAAAAAATTTTTTTTCTTGGTTGCCACAAGGTCTTAAAGGTGCCAGAAATGTACCACCTGGCTCCTGGGTTTTGTGCTGGGGAGGCCAGCAATAGCTTCCCACTGCCTCCAGCTTGCAAGTGCATTACTTTTTCAAGAATCACCATTTACTTTAGTTTCTACTTTCTTCACCACTTTCCCTACAGTTTCCCAACACAGAAACCCTTCCAGATGCAGACTTACACTGATAACACCACTGTTAACACTAGGCACTGAGAACTCACAGGAGAAACCCTGCTCTAAGTTTACAGTGCTGGCTCAAAGACCTACATATGAGGGGTATTTGTCTTGCCCTTCCTCATTTCTTCAAGTACCACAGCTCACTCCTTTCAGCTCTCACACAAAGAAGCTTTAATAACCAACCTTTGTCTCTCAGCAACACTAAGTTTATCAGCAAGACTCGAGACCATGGCAAGAGATTAAGGAGGCCTGTAACACTCACTCCTCTGGCTGCTGGTAAAACTCCATCCCTACCTGGTGTCAGAATTATACTGATTCCCTTACTGTTGAGGTCTGGGGTTTCTTTGGTTTGCAAGAACATCCTCATGAATTAATGTATTTGGGTGAGAAAGGCAAGGCACTGTAACACTATGCTATGAAGTTGCTCCTATTGAATTCCACTGCATATTTAGTTTGATACTTTCCTTGCTTAACAAGGAAGTAATTCTTCAGCTCTTAAAATAAAGGCACAAAACACTAGAAAGCCAGTTTAAGACTTAGAACAGCGTTTTCAATAGCTGTGTAAGAGATCCCAAACAGCACTTACTATTGAGAAGTACCAGGATCTGCTTAGACAGACCTGTCATGAAATGAAATGCCTGAGAGCCGTGGGAGCACAGATAAGCATCACAGAGATTCTCCTTCTCTGAACAACCTTAACCTCAGTACTCCTCAAAGCAAGGATTAGTATGTAACTGAACACTAGCCATCCCCAAGTTTTGAATTCAAGCCAGGAACTGGGGATACCCAAAAAGATCACATTTTCTCCCAACAGGCTGTTCTCCACTGCAATAATGAGAAGCCATTGAAATCCATTATTTTTTTACATTAACACTGCATCAGGGGAAAAAGATGATCCCTCACCACTGACAATGCAAATCATGACTCTAATGCTGTTGGACAGATGGAAATGTGGCTTTGGGACAGACAAGTAACATGGATGTTTTTCTGGATGGGACACCGAGTCTGACTCACTCATCTGGGTTTGATTCTTGACTTTGACCCCTGGCTACTCTCCCATCTCTTCTTCCTCCTTTCACTTCTTAAAAAAAAATAGAGAAGAGATATTTCATTTCTTCAACTCTCTCTCATCTATTTAGAGTGCCAAATCTTTGTGAAAAAGTCATTGTTAACTACAGAGTCCATGCATCACGGTGCTGCCTTCTCAGCTGGAGCCCACATGAAGGCAAAATCTATCAGAAAGGAAAGCCAAGGGCAAATTTCTGTTTCATGCCAGGTAGCACCATCATTCCCCTTAGCAGCAGAGCTGATTATCCAGCTACTAGAAAAAGCTACACTGGAAATAGAAATGAGTTAGCAACAGAGCTAGTATAAGATGACAGTATCTTATTTACTGAAAAGAAGACACATTTGCACTGTTAAGTTCTCTAGCTCTTATTATAAAATCAGGCTTTGACACAGCTCTCTCCATGCTAGTTCAGCTTATTACACTATGTGTGATCCTTGAATGTTTGGCAAAGAGTGCCCCACATTTTCTTTTCTGTACTGAGCTGCTTTGCACTGAGACTTCCAATTCCCACAAGAGTCAATCATCCAGCAGGGCACACAGTGAGTATTTACCAGCCACTTAACCAGTCATCCAAAGTGACTCCTATCTGAAGGGCAGGTGAGAGACTCTTAACCACAGGAACAATAATTTCAGTGTTTTCCAAGATTTTGTTTATCTTTAAAAATGCAGCCCAAGTAGCTCTAACCTGATCCTGCTGAAATCCATGGTAGTTTTGATATTTGATTTTGTTTTAGAAACAACTGGACTCATCTGTGCCACCCAAGGAAAGCCACCACAATAGCTACCTTAGCTGATTATCACCTCAGTAGCCCTGAACTTTGAGATCAGACAGAAAAATCTCCAAGACTGGAAGCTCTGAGAAAACCAGCTATTTCTGGATGCCATGCTGGCCTAAAAACCATTCAAGAGGACTGGAAACAGATCTCTTCCTTCTAAGATCTTATTATGGCTTCTCATTATATTCAGAGGAGGGAGAGTATGAATGATTTAACTGGAGAATGATGGGCAGTCACTGTTAATAAGCATTAAGGAAGAAATCAGTTAAATTCCTCAATGATTGTGTCTCAAGGCTGCAAGCTATTGTAGGGTTCTCTTGGTTTTAAAAATACATTTGATCAAACTGATCATTGGCAACAGCATTCAGCAGTGGGGAGATCACCACAGCACTGGGTAGGAGATAAGGATTCCTCTTAGGTAAAGTCTCCAGCTTTGCTCTGAGCACAGGCCTTAGGAAATCAATAAGCAATAAGGAACATTATGATGTGACTAAAAGGAAGGCTCAGACTGCAGCTGCTCAGGAAGATAATGTGTTTTGACACGATCTTCATGCAAAAGGAGACATTCTTTTCTTATGGCTAGCAGAGAGGCAAGTACTTGCCAGCACAGAACCCTTTGCACAGAACCCAGCATCAGTGAAATCCCAGGTTCTCTGCACTGGTCCTCCTCAAGCCTGAGCAGCTGGGGAGAAACAGGTCACCAGTACCCAAAAAAGGGTACACAAAAGGGTATACTTTTGCTCACAAAAGTACTGGCTATCCTTCTAGACCCTTCAGACTTCCTACAGTCCAAATCTGAAGATAAGAGGCACAGGAAACAAGGAAAAAAAATGTCAGCCAAGCTTTGTACCTGATTGGGATCATCCCTATCATGATGAGGGGGAAGATCATCTTCATATATGGCAACGGTGACATTCCAAAGCCACAGAGAATGAGAAGCTGCAGGACCTGCAAGCCTGTGAAATAGTGGATCTTCCTTTGGGGCACTCTGCGGATGTAATGTGTCGGAGGATAAGCAGTCTGGGAAGAAGAGAGTTACAAGTTAGTCATGCAGCAACCCAGACTTGGTGACTGAACAATACAGCAAAGGCTTTTCAGCACAAGGACTTTAAGGAAGCCATCAGTTTACACACAGAGTGCATCAACACCAGGTCCTTAACAGATTCAACAGCTGAATGCAGGATTTGTGGGGTTAAAGCAAATGCTTCAAACCAGAGCACTGGCAGCAATACACAGATGATGACTGGGCACTAGAAACCTGGAGAAGAAAGGACACACCACACAGCTAGGATTGCTTTTGGGAGCATCTGGAGTGCAATAAAATATCTTGATAAGTACAGTAATGAGATTCCCCTGAGTAGGATTATCAAGGCTTTACAGCAACATGTGAAGTGCCTGTGAGGGTGTGCAGGGGGGTGATGGTGTGCAGGGGGGTGATGGTGAGTAGATGCATTTGCGTGTTGTTATTGCTGGATGGTTTCTCCACCCCAAACCCAGCTCCTCATTTGATAACCTTCAGGTCTCTGCTGGTCAGACTCCATGCTTGCCTCTGGTGGTCATTTCTTGGCTGAACCCTAGTAGGGGAAGCCCAGGAGATGAGACTGGGGAGGTGTGAGAAGAGGCTGTGCTCAAACTACAGTGATTTTTCACTTGTAGAAGATACTAATTTTTGAGAAATGGTGGGGAGGGGGGGGGTTGGAAGTGACATTAATAGACTAAATATCATTTGTGGGGTTTTTTTTGACAGCTGCTTGCTCACGTCTGAGCCCAGGCTTTGACTCACTGTCTATACATCAATGAAGAGTATGAGCGACTGTCTGCTGGCACCGATACAGACTCAATGGATTTCAAGTTGTGCCATGACTCATTAAAAGGTTTCCAGAAAAGGGAGATCTCTGTATTTGAGATTACTTTTTAATTTTCCCAAACCAAAGCTTGGAAAATTCCACACATGAATTTTACTAATCCCAGAAGTAATATCACATCAGTAACTACTCAATCCTCAATCAAAAATTGAGATGACAAATGTAATCTTTACCCATGTTTCTGTTTTAACATCTGGGATGTAATATTATAGATCAAGGTAGATTAGCAGAGATGCAGAGCCAAATGTTGGGTTGATTAACCTCTGGACCCTTGTTTCATAAGAGAAGGTGCGCTGGAGATTTGCAATCACTCCCAGGTACCACCTACACTGCAAGCTAACACCTTCTTAGCACTTGTAATAGAGATGGCTTGAAAACAGATCTTCCAGATTTGTTTTCATTCCACATCAGAAGGGTTTCAATAATGCAAGCAATTCCATTTTGAGCTTAAAATCTGGTCTTGTGGTATTTCACACACACCTCAAAAATGAAAGTGCAAAACAATACCTGTTCTGAAGCTTTGTTGGGGAAATGAAAGGTCACCATTTACTGACACTATACATGTGCTTTGTAAATTCTTTTTTTAAAAAATTATTTTCAAAATTCAGGCACCCCATAGCTGACACGACATCACAGTGGGTTTTTAAAGCTTACAAACACCCTCCATTCAGTAAGCAGCACCTTGTGCAATTGTTTATTTTTGAGGAGGCATTGCTTGCATGTATTTTTGGTTTGCACTCAAGTTTAGGGGGTGTCTTCAGTGATAGCAGCTATCTTGGCTCCATCCATGCACTCGTCTTTGCCTCTGGAGGCCAGTTCTCCAGAGCAATTCTTAGCAGATTGAAAAGATGAGGATTACATCTGAGACATCACTTGGAGCAAGAAAGCTAAAACACTTTTGTGGCAGGAAAATGCAGAAAGCAATTTATGCAGAATTTGAAAGACAGATGAGAAGCAATGCAATTTGATGAACAATTTGGCTATGAGTTTTTTTTTAACCCAACAATAACCAAGGCACTTCTGCTGTTTGACACTGCATTATTCTCCTACTTATTTGTCTCATTTAATGGAAAGGATTTCTCTTGCTCATGTCTGTGGCAGACAGGTTAAACTAGAGGCATCAAGCTTCACTCTGCCTTTGCAAGGGAAAAGTGATAAGGATATGCAAAGGGCAGATTGGAGCTAGAAATCAGCTTCCTGAGAACATGAATTTTGGAGGTAACCCCATTCCCAACACCAGCAGCTTTCCACATTGCTCCTGGCACAGTTTGGTGCTAAGGCTGTAAACACAGTTTCCTTCTCAGTTCTGCCAGGCTGGTGCTTAGTCTGTGTACCTGTTCTTTGAGCAGGAGGGCCACCCTTTCAAAGAGCTGGTTCCCATCAATGGAGGTCAAGGCGATGTAGAGGAAGAGGCCATAGAGGACCGGCTTTGGGATCCACTGGAGAGGGAAAGGGAGGAGCAGGAGCGAAAGGCCAACCAAGAAATTTGCCACTAGACTTGTCAGCCGGGTCTCCTTCACGCTCACGATCCTGGAAGACAAAAAACCCCAGGGATTAAGGGAGTAGGACCCATGCAAGCTTGTCCCTGGGACTCACTACTCTGTGTGGATGCAGGACACGTGCTGCTTGGTAAACTCATCCCCACTGCACCGAGATCAGCACTTCCGGCCCCGTGCTGACACTGAGAAGGCAGAGCTCTGCTGGATCCAGGCCAGGCACTTAATCCATAGCTCAAACAGAGCAGCTGGAAAATTGCCAAATTCCCCTTCTGCAAAGCTCCACAGATCCTATCCTGAACTAAATTGCCCTCTAAAATAATTCTATTTAGCACATTAAAAAAAAAAAGCAAGAATCCTCTTTCTGGGCAGTAATCCTTTCCTCGATTTGCCCAGTGCATATACAACTGGCTTTCATCCAAAACAAAAAACTCACTGACTTCTACAGGAACTAATGAGCCTCTTGTAAAGAAACCAAACCAGCCTGCAGTGTCTGACTGCAAGTCAGCATTTTTCATGTGTGTGAGGATCTCCTTGTTTATATCAAAGGGAATGCTGCGAGCGCTTCCGCAGGGAGCTAGGGCTTTAATTCTGCTGTGGATAATAACAGCTGCACTGCAAATTACCTATTACCATGCAAAACATGCAATTAATTAATGCAAATTTCCCAGAGTTGACAGACCACAGATTGATTTAGGTCCCCCCCCTTTAATGGGGAAGACGACTGACAGGAAAGCATGCAGCAAGTTTCAGAGTCTATTTGGAGCGTGAGAGGAGGTTGCATTGTTTTCTTTTCATTTCAACTAAACCTGTGAACATCTCTAGTTTGGAAAAACACCCAAATGCAGAAGTCCAGGAACAACAGGAGGAAAGAAAACCCTCATCTTTCAAGATTACCTATTGAGAAAAGGGTGATTCTTGATGTTTGGGGTTTGTTTTGGTCTTTTTTAGAAGATAAATCTACTAGCTCAGTGAATAAACCCCACTATTATCAGGGGAAACCCTTGTCCATAAGCTGTTTTGGTGTCATCTAGCAGCCTGGTTCACTGGCTGTGAGATCTCATATTCCAAATTAACAATGTATACCAAATACTCTGAGGATTGACACGAGCTATCAAAACACATTTCCCTTTTACATATGTTTGCTTATACGTAAAGTCAGGTTGAACTTCAAACCTGTTTATATGTTTTAAAGCAGAATGAAGCTGTGGGGATGAAGGACCCTTTCACACCTCTATTGGGAGAGAGAGGGAAGGGGTAACAGCCTACAGCTTGCTCTTTGCATTAAGGTAACACAGCAGAATGAACACAGAGTCATGAGACCTAAGGAAAAACAGGTATCAGTAACAGTACACACAGTCCTGAGGACAACACTTGGCTTTCTTGGTGAGTAATAGGATAGATCATACATATTATCTAGGATTACCAAGAGAGGATGCACAGAAGAGCCAGAGGAGTTGTTAGCCTCTAAGTAACCTCCCTCCTGCCCTGGCTAGATTTAAAGAGCAGAAACCACAGCTTTCCTCCCCTCAAACTGACTTTGTTCAGCTTCTCTTGCAAGTCTATTTTCAAAAGGTCCATGCCAATGCCTAAACCACCACAGGAGAGTAAAGCACTTCTTTCCACCCTGTTATATACAGACTGCTCTTGCAGGCTCTGGAGGGACTGGGACATCACCTAGGTGGATGTAGTTTGGCACCCGTTTCATTGCTGCCAGGTTTAGCTTGCCATAGAACAGCTGTCTGAGATGACAGAGCCAAACAGCTTCAAGTGCAACTGTAAGTGCTGATTCAGAGTAACTTGATAGTCCAGTAATAAGTGGACAGATCACTTAGAGCTACCAGAACCACTGTGAGCCTCTCAAGTGGCCCAGTAAAGCAGGAGTAAAAGGCTACAACATAATCAGGTAGAGCAAGTTTCCCCTGGTTTCCTCACTGGGCAAGGTACAGAAACAGCATTTCTGTTACTTCAGGCAGAAAACCCCACTGCTGGGGATGCTCATGACCTTCAAACACCAGTCTGAACAAGCACAAGTCCTCTAGGTTCCTTGCAAGTGAAATCATGTAAACCAAAGTGCTCAGGATCAAAGTTAGATACAAAGCCACCAGACTTCAAATCAGAGGCAAGTCTTGAAGTACAGGAACAGCTCAGAGTAGCAGCCCTTTAGTAATGCATTTTTGAAGTTCATGAAGTTTTCTGCCTATCATCTCTTGGGGGTGCAGCACTCTCAGCACTGGAGAGTGTTTGATCATGTACAAGATGTACTAAAACTACTACTGCCAGCTCCTAATGCCACTTGAAGTAGTTTGGAATTTCCTATCAGACAGTTAAAATTGCTCACAATTGACCAAATTTGAGATCTTTAAAGCTGGAGTTCTCAATCTCACCTAGTGCCACAAGACCAACCTTAGTCTTCTGCCAATTCTAACACCTTTCTCATTTGCAAAGCAAGAACATCAAGAACAGTCACATTAAGTCAATAGAAGAAACCTTGTAATTTGCTTGTCTTTAGAAACTGGTTTGGCCCTTGAGGAAACAGCTCCAGAAAGCCTGTGCTGCAATGAAGTAATTAATGGAGATTAAAGACCATAATCCAGGCTCATTTCCCCAGAATCCTTTAAATACAGCTAGCATGGGATTAGCCATTCCCAAACTCCTCCATATGAGTAATGAGAGCTTATTTGCAGATTGCCACATGAAACTCAAGTGGTTACTCTACAGGAGAGAAGAAATTTTTCCTTTCATTGTGACAGATCTTTATTCTTGTTTATATCATTATCTCACTGAGAGCTTTGATTTGAGTGCAGAAAAGGAGTCTGCCAAGGGAGCCTGTACTGAAAGAACTCCTGATTTTCTAATTGAGCTTCAGTAAGTTTCTTTTTCAGAAGAGTTGGCTAAAAAAAAAGGAGAGAGATGACAACATTGCTTGGAGTCTCCTGTTCATATCTCAGTGCTTTTCAGAGAACAAAAGGCTTCAGTCTCAAAGGGAGTTGAAATAACTAGGAAAACCCTCATTCCCCTCCTCACACCCAATGTCCAGTTCACAGAGCTCATTTAGATACCAATTTTCCTCCAGCAGAGGAAGAGCTGTGTCACAAGGGAATGTGATTAGTGAGATCAGGACAGCTTCAGCTCTTCTAGTAGAATCACCGGAGCTATACCTAGGTTAGCATGGCCACTGAGGGCTCTCCCATGCTCTTTTAGGGCAGCTGGGTGAAGGAGCCAAGGACAAGGGCAGAAGGTAGTCTTTAATTCATGCAGGGAACTGGACTTGTCAGGGAGAAGCCAGAGTGCGGAATGAAGACAGTGGGCGAAGAAGAAAGCCACAAGGTATTAACAGAAGACACAGCAGGAAGGCTTGACATGTTTTAAGGTGTAAATACTGCATGTCACAAAGAAATGAAGAGCAGAGATATCCCAGAGGAGATCATGAACATCAGAAGCAATAGCATGGGTTCAAACCCTACAGAACTCAAATGACAAAGCTGCTGCTTTTGAAATAGGGTTCAGCATTTATTCAAGACACAGTTGTGGGAACAATGAATACCACCACATACTACTGGAAACATGAGCTCAAGGGACTGATTTCCAAAGAAAAAGCTGTAAAAGCAGTGCAGGGAGCAGCAGGACTCAGAAGTTTCCAGGTGTGGCAGGTGAAATCTGCCCATCACTGACCCAAAAAGCAGCCGTGCCAGGCTGGGGTGGGCCAGCCAAGAACAGCATGAAGGCAAGACTGAAATTAAGAGACAGACCCACTCAATCCCCCAAGGTACATGACCACTTAGCCTCACTTCTGATAAGTGGCAACTCTGAAAATGGAAACCAAGACAGAATAATTAAAACTAATGTGAGTGGAAATTACCACTTCTGAGGTAAAAGCACTCAACTGTAACATACTGAGATCAAACAGGATAGATAATCTGTATTCTGAAGCAGGTAATGAGAAATTGTGGTTTTAATTTTATTTTTTTTTAAAATAAGAGTATGTTGGACAACTCAGAAGCAAAAAAGCTGGCCTGAAATAGAAACCCATGACCCAGGCATCGCTTCATAGTTGTGTTTGCTGAAAAGCAAAGAATTTCATAAGCATCTTGCCTTCCCATGGTGGGAGAGGCTAGGGGAGCTGAAATAATGCTGCATTTTTTCCCACCCTTTGTAATAACCACCAGCCAGGTTTCAGGCGATGAATCAGACTGGATTTTTTCTGGTGAAGACATCTGGAAAGATCTGGTCAAAGCATCTCCTCAAGCTTTCCACAAGGATAAACGTGAACAAGGTCTTGGCTGACTCTTCCAGAGGACAATTTGTACTGGAGCGGATGGAATCCCTGCAGACTGCCACCAGCCACTGATAAGAACATAATTTTTTATCCATCCTAAACCAAGCACTTTGGGGAAGGGGGAATAGGGGGGGGTGTCGCAGGCCCTGCTGGCTTGAGGTAGCTTTGTTTGGTGCACCTCCTTTCCAGCTTCGTATCTTGCAGATCTTTGAGGAGATAGCTAACTCCAACCACACCACCCACTGTACCCAAAGGATTAGGAAATCACAAATAAACCCAAGAAAACCCACAACAGCTCCACAGTTCCTACTTACGTCTCATAGATGTGTCCATTCTCAACCCTCTCCTCCACATAGGCCAAGGCGCGGACATGCATTGGGGAGTGAGGGAAGGCAGCATGGATCCACGGGAGGCCAAAGACTGACAGCCCTGTGTTAATCAGCGCAACAAGGAGGAGATCCCAGTGATAGGCTGTTCCCTTCACCAACCTGAAACGAGGTTTATGTTGACAGCAGTTATACCCAGTACAGACCATTACAGGCTGCTCTTGCTGAACCTGAGCTCAAACGCTGAACACCAAAGTGCACTTCCATGGACAGAGCGATTTCACACTCCTCCTGCTTTACAGCCTGCACTACATGAACACAAAAGGTAATGAAATTTGATGGTTTGCTCCCAAAGCAGTCATCTCCTAGAAAAAGCAGCACTGAGCAGGAAGCAACCCACTAAAATAACAGCCCATGAGTTTAACCAATGTTTTGCCTCTATGCTTATCACAGAATCACAAGGTTGGAAAAGACCTTTGAAGATCATCAAGTCCATCCTAAGCTAAACCACATCCCTAAGTACCTCATCTACCCTTTTTTTAAACACATCCAGGGAAGGTGTCTAATGTCTAATCTGACCCTGCCCTGGCACAGCTTCTTGCCATTTCCCCTTGTCCCATCTCCTGTCACCTGGCTGAAGAGACCATCGCCCACCTCTCCACAACCTCCCTTCAGATAGCTGTAGGTGGTGATAAGGTCTCTCCTCAGCCTCCTCTTCACCACCTACAACTACCTGAAGGGAGGTTGTGCTTATATATACACATGTGTATCTGCTAGCAGAGTCAACTTAACAAGTGGTTAGAAACATGAGCATGGGTTGGCAAAGTACTGACACTGAAGTTTCCCACCTGTCTCTCTTTTAACCCCATCTCCCTCCTTCCCCACAAGGAGAACATGTGCTCAGTATGCTGCAATAATCCCCTAGTTATGTAACTGCTACCATATGATAAGAAAATAGGACATGAATTCCTTAAGCTTCAGATCCTCCTTAGTAGTCAACCAAGGAGACACACTCCTAAATTTGGTGAATGCAGGGTAGCCTCCCCATTTTGTTTAAGGGAGGAGAAAAATCAGCACCCTTCACCAAGGAACCTGACCACTTCACATTCCCATGGCTATCTCTGAACTGACATCTAGCTTAACCTTACCACTTTTTGCAAGCTCTGTCCCTTTCCTGAATATACCCATCTGGTACCAACTGCTCAGATACCATGAGTTTAGAAAGACTGAGGAAAGATTTGGCTCTCAGGCTTTGATCCTTAACTTCAAGGTTTATAGCCGTGTTTTCTGCCTGAACATCAGAGCAGACAGCAGTGTTCATCCTGGTATAACACAAGGGATCAGATTAGTTTCTTGCTGGTCACCATCAGCTGCAAAGAAAACCACCATTTTGGTGTCTCAATGCCACCCAAGCAAGCTTTGTTCAATACTTAAGCAGAGCCATGTGAAATCTAGGACATGAGGTGAATGGAGCTAGTAGACATGAGCTAGGACATTGAGATAGGCAAGCATACATCTTCAAGAGCAGCAGATGTCATTGTTTGGGCAGCAGAAGTCTTGGGTGGGGTTTAGTTTTGGAACAAAAGACTTGTCCCCCTGGAAGTGCTCACCTCCATTGACAGGGCAGGCCATGGGGTGACTAGGTCAGGTAGACCTCTAAATTGCAATGCCTCTGAAGCTGGAAGGTGCTGGCAGGAAGGGTGGTATTGTAAACACACTTCCTGTGTTGGATCATACTTTGAAAGCACGACCTCTGCTCACGTGCCGCTTTCTCAGAGCAAAGGCATCTCCAGCATCCCCAGGGTTATCATTTGATTGTCCTGTCTGCCCTTTTCAGAGGGCTTTCTATGTATAAAGGCCATTGATTTAACAGCAGCATCGTGTTAATCCCCTTGGAACACTGGTCTCAGCAGTCTTGAAGCACTGTCCCTGGCATACACCTACTCTAAGCAAGGGGTAGGCTCTGCTGAGCTCATTTAGCTCGACACACAAAGATCTAGAGAACTTATGCTGAGTTATCTTCACCCTGCCTCACATGCTTGCACTGATTATTCATTACCAAAGCACATCAGTGTACTTTCAGGCAAGCATCATCTTTTCCCTGTAAGACACCAAACAGCATATTCTCTACTTGGCTGGTACAGACTGCAGCATTTTCATTCTCTGATGGTGCTGCAAAAAGGTGTCAAATCCTAGTTTGTCTCTGAAAACCCATGGTCTGATACCTGATCTGCATAAGCTCAGCCCTGTAACGAGGCATTATGAAAAACACTATGAAGAACTCCAAAGAATATTTTGCATTCCTTAAAGACATCCTAGTGGAAAACACCAAAACTTTAGAAGAAATTCATATTAGGAAAGAGATGACCCACTTACATGACAGATTTATCCAAACACTTTACTTAAAGGGATATAATAAAGAGGAAACAAATCACATGGTCAAAGAAAACCAAATGAGTATAATTGAATTTGAACTTGTTTCCTCTCTCTTAATTCAGCATCTCTCCAGCTACAACATGGAGAATGCTAATGTATGTTATGCAAAGAGAGAACCCTCCCACATATTGCATTAGTAAAAATCCTCTGAAACATGGTGGTTTCCCTGGAAAAGTCATACACATTCATTCTTCATATCATATCTCATTGCAGTTGGCACAAAAACATCAGACAGAATATTATAATAGTGCAACATCTCAACTCAAGTTTGCACATAAATCAGACCTATCAGACATTAGACAATGTTTTACTTCATTCCCAACTTCTAAATTGGAGACTAACATCTCCAAACACTTTTTTTCTGATGCTCAACTGCAGCATATCATGCTGTGAAATTTCTGCAGGTCACTGACTCTTCATTTTGAAAGAGTTCTCTGTATTGAAAAAGCAGCGCAAGAGTCTACACAGGTTAGACACATCTGAAGGTATATCCACAAGCCTCAAACCATACAAAATACCTATGTAACATTCACACACAGGCAAATTAAAAACAGGCTGAGGTGATGAGCTCATTGATACTCTGCATTTTTGGCTCACTGCCACAGTATCAGGTTTTGGGGATGGTGAGGAGTTAAGCAGCAAAGTTAATTTTGTCTGTGACAACAGAAGTTCTGAAGAACATGTCTCAAATATCTTTTCTGCTATTCAGACAACCACCAGTGCTGTGAAGAGAGTTGAGGACATGCCTCTACAAAGGAAGAGGAGTACCAAAAGCATTACCTGTTCTCTGGGGCATTTGTGAGCGATGCCACGATGTTCTGCTCTATGAAGAAGAGCATTGACAGGAGGAACCCCAGGCCCATGGCGCTCATCACTGACCCGATGGAGAGAGACTGGACTGGGGCCAGCACAAACAAGCTCTCAGATGGGTTGTAGTTAAATTTGGACACTGAAAAGAGGGGAGTGACGTTAGGAGGCACCTTCTTGTCCAGCCATCCACATGGACTCAAGTAATGTTTTTCCCACACCACAAACTGTTGGGATGCACAAGGCCATAGAGGATGGTTGGTTTAGCTTACTTTTTTCCTCCATCCTCTTAGAACTTGGCTGCCATCCTGACCTGACAGATTACTGCTAGTTCTAGTACAGCATTACACAGATTTGAGCAAAAACAAAACAGGGAAACTTGTTTTTCCATAGGTGCAGGCATTTTTAGATTGGAAAACCTTGCTTCTAACTAGCAGTATACTCCTTCTGCTCAGTTACTCATCTGACAGAAGCTGTTTAAAACTTCTTCAAATCCAACAGGCCAAGCAAGGCATTTTAGTATAACATGCTCCTACTTTCCTGGCATTGGAAGAAATCCATGAGTATGGGTAAATCACACATGGCCACACATTATTTTACAATCCAACTGAGTGGAATGGCCAACACAGAAAAAAGCCATTTCTTATTTGTTTCCATACATTTCCTCACATCATCCACTCACGTCACCACAGGACAATGAAATTCCTGTCCCCATTATCGCTTCCTGATATGGAAAAGCTGATCTATTTGGCCAATGAATGGTGTCTCATTTTTAGATTTCCTTGTGTAACTTAGAACTGCCCAGATGCTCTACACTATTTCACCTAAATTAGGAAAGCATGGAGACAAAGAGGACCATCAGTTCTACGTCTGTGTGACTGGCAACAACCCTTCCTGCCTGCTAATTACTCTGCCCTTTGTTCTTTACCAGAAATTGTTGATCTCTGTATTGTAAGAGATACATAGTTTAAGTTACATTGAAACGAAGAGACATACTGGAATAATTTATCTAGAGAAAAATCTCCACTCAGACTCATTGTATTAGGGCTTTGAATGAATCAAATCTAATACAGAGGAAATCTGAGTTCTTGGGGTGTGTCTGTGGGAGGTAAACGCAGCATTTGAAGTCGTACAAAAACTTGGGAGTTTTTTTAGTGAAAACCTCCTGGGATTTCACTACTTCTTCATACACCCCAAATAGCTTCCCCCAGTATTCCAGATAATAAAAAGAAAAACTTACTTTCGATTTCCTTGAAGATACAGGAACCCACAACAGAGAAAGTCAGAACTGAAATTGGTAAGGCACAGTCGGACAGAATTTCACGTACTCTCGCATGTAAATACGGGCTGCAATTTAAAGACAAAGTTCCCATCAACATCCCACTGTAGGGACAATTGCTCAGTTCAGATAGAATTAATGTTTTAATGAGTGACAATTCAGTCCACTCTTGCAATTCTGAAGAGATATTCAGAGAGAAGAACTAGCATTTTAATTCATCCCTAAATCCACTGGAATCTGTAGCCTTTGAGGGTTGATGAATGCATAAGCAAAACCCATAAAGAAACAAGAAACTGAGATACAAGCTAGAAAAGGTCCCCCCCAAACACCAATTTGCATCTTATTTCCACTTCAGTTTAATTGCTTACTCAAGCATGTCAAATGAGGATTAAGGACAATGGGGAAAAAAACAAGTTAGACCTGGACATTTGATTCCCAAGAGTACACCGAAGGTATGTTCCCAGTAGACTTACCCTCACTATCAGGGATGCGTGTCACACATGTCCCCCCAGACAGTTCAATGCCTATTTTGGGGGAGTCACAGGAGTTCAACATGTAATACATGGCTCACCCCAAGCTTTCTAAAAAGTCACTTGCAATGCCAAACCAAATACGGAAGGGCATCATCCAGCGATCGAACATTTTGTTCTGCTGCTAACATTTTCCAAGTGGCCAGCCAAGTTCATCTCTGGCTTTGGCTTTCACCACCAGTAATGGAAGAGTTCCACCTGATTTGTCTGGGTAACAAAATGAAGATCTAAAACGTTAGTGATTCCTCACAAGTAATATGAAATAATGAGTAATGCGAGCTCTCAGGCTGAGTAACTCACCTTTTCTTAAACTGATAGAGCGTATGACCAAGCCAAAGGGTACCCAACATCAACATGAGACTAAGGACGGCAGTTTCACGTCCATAATGCACATCATGTGTGCCTGTTTGATTCTCTAGGGACATGGATCTGCTCACTGATGAATTCATCAAGAAGGTGGTATTGATGCCGATGCTTGGAATAGCATCGGTTCGTGCTTTTTCCAAGTAACTGTCTTCTGTGTGCCCATGGTAGTAGTATTTCCTAAAAACTGTACAGACAACCAACAGGTGAGCATTAGGATAGGTTTGTGACAATCCAAGTAAAATAAAGTGGTTCTTTCTTGCTTGACTGTGCAGTACTAACATGATGCTTCACCGCGTTTATAGCTCTGCCCTTCAAACCAGTGAAAAGAAAATCAGGAGAGCTGCCTCTCTTACAAAGCCAGTGCTTTGCAAATGTATCTCTCACTTATTTTAAGAGGTAAAAGTTGAAATTGACCTAAAGGAACCTAACTGAACTTCCAGTGCTAATTATTTACATGATTTTTGTTGCTAGCCCTGGAATCACTGCTCTTAAGTGTACACATGTATAAGCATATATATATATATAAACAAGACACTTTCAGCCTGGTAAACAAGTTCCAATAGAATCTTTGAAAAAATTAAGAGCAGCCAGGCTCCACAGATCCTAAGTGGACTATATAATGTATAATAATTACTTTTCCTCCAAGGCTGGTCCAGATTTTAAGGATAAGTGTTGATGATATGCAAAAATTAGCAGAATATTTAAGTTTACACTGCAAATTCAAATACAGTTAACAAAGCAACTGAAGTAAAGCTGTAAAGTAAAACACCCAGTTATACCTCTGGAACTGCCCATAAATGTATTAGGTTAGCTCAGAGGCATTTATATAAGTAATTAACAGTAGTAAATAAACTCTTGCTCTTGAGCATTTAGACAGGCAAGTTCATGTGTCGATGGCATTAGCTGGCTCCAAGCAAATAAATGTGTTGGGAACACAAGCCTGAGGTGCCACAAGAAGCCAGAAGATAGTTGAGCTTTGCAGTCCTGATACTCCCATGTTACACAATGACAGCAGACAGCAGGAATATACAGGAGGATAGAAAACACCACGTCACAGTTTCAGTCTCCCTACCTTTGCTTTAGTCAAAAATGTCCTTTTGAAACCTTGCATAGGGAAACTAAAAAGTTTGGGGGAAGACCATCCTCTTTAGGCAAAAAATACAATGATCTAAAGCTTAGACTACAATGCTCCTCAGAAGGCTTCCCCCCACTTCCAACTAATAATCAAGCTAATGAAAATCCTGAGCACCTCAGCTTTTCCATCTGCAGCAGTTACAGTGAAAGCAGGCAACACAAACTGCAATTTTAAATATTTGAAAACAAGGAAAACAAACTTTAAACATTCTTGCAAAGCACAATGTTTATAAGCACCTTGAATTTGGCTGAAGCACAGTTTGTGTTACTGCTGGTTTGGAGCTCACACCATGTTTAGCCATGCTGCCAGCATGTAACCATCTTTGGCTGTACCACCTTAATGCTTCAAAAGGAGTCTGGGCCTTTGACAAGTGGATGGGGTCAATAGGGCACAAAGGTCACAAGAGGAAAAATCGGCTCCTTCACATTCAATACCTCTGTATATAAATTTAAAGATCATAGAAGGTTTACAGTTCAAGATTTAACCTTTCCATTTCCTCTCAGCAGCAGCCAGACATGAGGACATTGCTCCTTACTAGGGGAATGCTTCTCATGCTTTAAGAGCACAACAATCCCAGTACGACCTCCATTCGCACTGCACGTTTCTTCATCGTGTGCTACGGAAGAGGCTCAGCTATTATTTCCTCCCTCCATCCTCACAGCTGCAGCCAGCCCAGGCAGGACACAGACACCTGCTTTACAAACAGGTAAACGGAGGCACAGAGCACTACTGTGACCCACACATCAGCACAGAACAGGTTGTTGGAGGATTTGCAGTTTCCGGCTCTGAACATTAAAGGACACTTTTGTCATAACAAAAGTGATTACTGCAGCATTTCCTGGGGACTAGCAGCTGGCCAGGGCTAAATGCTTTTCACCATCTCAGCTGACCCTAACAAGTCCTAGGGACACACACAGTTATTGAGCATATGATAAACTGACAGCACACACAACCCAGCAACTATGCAGAATGTATTTGCATGCCTCTACTTAGATTTGGGCTGGAAGGAGTAAAAACCAAGTTACTTTGTTTTGGATCTTGTGGACTGTCTCAATTTCCCATGCTTGGCTACACTGCAATAATACATTTGATGCTGAGCACATCTCTGGTGCCCTGCATTCAGCCTGACTATATCTGTGTACCTATCAGGCTGAAAATCAGTCTGCACCCACCTCAAAGGCAGGTAGGATTGCTTCACTCAGTCTTGGATATAGGGGAAGAAAATCTGATCTTGGTATTTCAGTTAAAGCAACGAGAACGTGCAGAGGTGGCTAGTGGAGGCCTTCATCCTGCACTATGATTTTGCTATGCAATATTCAATTCCTAGAGACTTCATTTGGTTTTACAGGGGAGCTAAGAGAATCATGTTGCCCACAGTCAGAGCGAGCAGCAAAGCAGGTGGTGCCCTCGCTGAAACAGAGCCAGTAAAGCCTAGTGTGTGCTCAAGTTCCCTCCAACAACATTAACTTGCTTTGTTTGCTGCAGCTGGTTCACCACTGTTTCCTGCAGAGTGCAGATGTCAAGATCAAACACACACAGTTTCAGTGGCTGGGCCACATGGCAAAAACAAAGTGTCACCGGGATAGCGTGAACACAAATGGCTTGATTCCTCTGTACAGTATCGAGTCCCTCCCCCTTCTTTCCTGCACATCTACATGTACCTTGCAAAAAACCCAAACAACAGAAAAAACAAGGCTATGAACAGACTGAGGAAAACATATCCAAGCAAGAGCAGCATGTCCGCTGACTCTCAGGAAGCCCAAAGTCACTGTCAGCTGGCTAGTCACTCCCAGGACACATTTACAAGCATGGAGGAGGTACCAGCTTTCTCAACTGCGCAGCCAGACTTGAGTGGGAGATGGCAGCAGCAACCATCACCTCCTGCTATGAAACAGGAACAGAAGATAGACAAACATGTGGCTGTGAGCTGCACTGGTATCACGTTTAAATATGAGCACTGAGGTGGTCAAGGGTAAGCCTGTGCCAGCCAGCTTCAGTGGCCTTCTGCACCCAGGAAGGTGGCTGGACCTGGTGTCCCATCTGTCGCCACAGTTCACACTCCAGTGCAGCTCAAGCCAACGTGAGCTAGCAAATGAGTGGAGTTGGTTTGATTTTGTGACCACGGTTCCTATAAACTCAGCCCTTTCCAAGTACAAGGAGAATGACGCTAATTGACTAATTAACTTCCTAGCCCCTCCCACGTCCACACTACAATACCCTCAGGAATATGCAGGTAACATCTCAAAGTCTGGGAGCTGAGATGAGCAGATGCTTTCTTGTGCCTTTAGCCTGCACCTCAGTCCCCTGCTATGGGAAATCAGCTCTCTGCTACAGAAGCACTGTGAATATTGGCATTTGCTGCTTTATACAGACCAGTTGGATACTCTGTCAAGGAACACCTTAGTGCCACAGGAAGACTGTCTCATGCCTCCAGAACAGGGCACTAACAGCACACATTAAACAAAGCTCACAGTTACACAGTAAGCTGGGAGAAGCCAAGGAATCCCAGAACAGCTTCTTTACCAAACATTGTCTAAACAGGCCAAGTGAAAGAAGCATGTGTTCTCCAGACAAAAAACCTCTGGTAGCATAATCAAAGCACATTCCCAAGGAGCCAAATCAAGGATTCCCAAAGTGAGGAAGCATCTCACTTGACATTGCTTTGCAGTGTCAAACATGCTCTTTGAAGGTGTTCTCCTTGCATGCTAGATACCATAACGAGCCAAATCTGAGAATACTGAAAACAAGGGATATGCTCTGTGTGCTTAGACATGTCCTGAAAGATTTCAAAGGATAGCCCAAACTTTGGGCTGTTGCACATTAAGTCATTAAAAAACCCGAGGAATACAGATTTGGTCAGCTCCTTGCTCAGATGTGCAGAAAGGCTGCCATTCACATGACATTCCCTCTAACATCTTTCACCTTCACAAATACCTCCTGCCAATCCTGATCAGAAGGAATAGAAGTCCCAGAGGGTTTTGTTAAATCTCAAGGCTGCTCACAGCTACTCACCTAGAGCTTAACCCAGAAACAGGGACCAAGTGGCTTGAAAGGTCGGGATAGCTCTAGGAGCACATGGGAAGGTACTGCAGTCCTTATGCTGCCATTAAAGAAGGGTCTCCGAGCTTCTGTAAGAATGGACAACCTCAACCCAGCTTTCAACTCCTCTCCATATAGTTATAATATTGTGGCAAGAAGAGAGGTCTAAATGCACTGCACTTAAATTGGACCTTGTTTCCCCCACCAGTACCAAAAAGACTGGTATTGGGAAGACTTTCACAGCAACCTTAAATGGTTTCTCTGTTTTTTAAGTAAAGAGACAAATTTTCTCAGCTAAGTGAAATTTGATCTGATAGAAATTCTGTATATCCAGATAAACTGCTGACACAGGGCTGCTTCAGTGTCTCACTTTTTTTACCCCCCCTTAAAACCCTGAACGAACATGGAACAAGCAAGCATCATGCATATTTGCAGCCTTTGTATTTCCCTTTGACAAGAAAGTGAAGCAGAGATCTGCATTGGAAAACGTTGTTGCAAGACTCACCTTTAATAATGCCTTTGAAGGCATCAAGCACAAACGTGATGGATATAAAAAGTGCAATTATCTCTTCTGTTGATCTGTGGAAAAATCCCAGGAATTAATATAGCCATTAGCAGAGTCTGTATTCAACTCCATTCAAAGGAAAATCAGCATATTCATGCATTTACATGAAAATATACCAATTTTAGTTAGACTGTAACTCAGGAAACAAAACCCAGTGAGTCTTTAAAAGCTTCTTTCAAGCTGGAACAATAAGCTGAAATGATACTAGCTTCATCTCACAAAATACATTTTGCAGCAAGTTTGTAATTAAGGAACTTGTGGAATGTATAATTTTTCCATTTACTGAATAATCCGATCAAAATATGACTTCTGGAAAATAGCTACCTTTTAAAGAGCTTCATCAGAAGACTGAAATTAAAGAGGGAGTACATCACAAGGAAAAAGCTGTTCCACAGTCCAATCCAGGCATAGAAAGCACTGAAATCCAAGTTGTAGTCATCACAGATTCCTCGGATGACTGCAAAAATGAGGCATTCACACGTCAGATGAAAGTGTCATTACCACCCTGTGATTCCCATCTGCTTGATGCCAAAAAGAACCAATTTGAAGACTTCACTGCAACACGCTTGTGGTTGATACCATTACGCTACAGTTCTTGCACTCATAGATAAGCACCAGATCAACCTAAGCTCTTCTCCCATCCCTACCTTCACTAGAAACACAGGTTTTTATGCTCCATTTGGTTTAATGCAGCCACATGAGAAGGACATCAGATGAAAAAAAAATATTTCCTCCTTGAAGCAGAAGAAATGCTTACTGTCATGAAGTGTTTTTTTCTATATGAGTCCTTTAAAAACCAACTTTAACTAAGCCCGAATCAAATGTCTCTCCTCCCTCAGCACCAGAATCAGCTGTTTAATATTGATTTATTAAACAAATGCAACTAAAGCTCTAACAGGATTGTAAGGTTCTTGTACAAAGTCCTATCACACCAGTTGCAATCACATTGGTCCCAACATACAAATTCTATTGACTTACCATTAATGTAGAGTGCCAAAGGAGCTGTAGTTAGGAGTACAACTAGAGGTTGCCCTGAAAAGAGTGCATAAAGCAGACCTCCAATACACTGGCCGACAATTGTCTTCTGCACATCTACAAGCAATGAGCAGAGATGGAAACAGGTTTTTAATCAAGACCTCCTTGACCAAGGAGCATTCACAGGTCATAATGAGTAAAAAAGCAATGCTTACAGATTATAACAGTGAAATATGGTGAAAAGAAGTGACCCTTGGCCAGCAAATTTGTACTAGTATTTTTGGATACCATCACTATTCCAGATATTGAACTACAAAAATTGAGTGAGGGTTTTTTGTTTGGTTGTGGTTTTTAAGTATTTGTGTGTGTGGTTTGCTTTTTAAATTTTAAACAGCTATAAAAAACATTACCATTATTTGTGGTGGCCTTCAGGACAAGATTTTAACTAAGACTCCTATGGACTATAGCAGCAGTATGAACCGCTTCAGGGCCACAACATGGATAGAGCAAAGCGTCATTCGCTGCACCAGCACTCTGGATACTGGCAATCCATTTCAGATCAAAAGCATAGGAACTGGTACTAGGAAGAGTGTGCTGATAACAACACAGTTATAATGTGAGCATCATATAAAAATACAGTAGCATATATCTGTATCAGGCCAAGTCAGGTGATACTATCCAAAGTAGTGTTCAATTTTTCCAGTCTTCTGAGAAAGTCACAGAATCACACAGAACAAACATAATTAGAAAAGCCTTCAGTGGCATTCTACTCAAAGACAAGTTATCATCAAAGTTTCCTGTGACCAGAGTTATTCAGCTTCTATACACAGGGTCCTGTAACAGACACACAAAACTGACAATCTTACCAATAGCTCCTCGGGTATTTTCATCATTGAGTGACCCAAAGGCAATGGATGGAAGGAGGCAGGCAAAATACAGAAAGATCATAGTTGTGATGTATTTTCCTATAGCTTTGTTGTTTCCAATAACACCTAGTGTAAATCATAACAAATATCATGTTAGTAGTAGCCACTTGTAGAGCACTGAAACCCTATTTGCGTCAGCCATATGTACCACTAGCTCTTTTAATGCTAAGAGCAGTAATAGAAATTCAATCTATGCTTTAAATATGTAGGTTGGTCTTCAACATATGCTTTTGTACAGCCATGCTTTTTCATCTGGCACCACAAGTAGAAGCACCAACATGCCACCAGACTGCTTCAACAGACTCTTCTGGCATATCAGAACAGGAAATACTGGAAGGGTTTTGTTCAGTTTTGCCAGCCCCCAAAAGCTTAGAAGATCAAAGCAGAAACTGTAAGTTTAGAGTTTATAAACCCCCCACCCCTGGCCCTTTTAATACCAATTTTATAGGTATTCTGGGCTATGCCCCTAATGAGCTTCACTCATCTTCACATCTCATGATGCTTTGGGCAGGGAAAACATGAAGCACTTCATTTTTCCCTAGGCAGAAGTCTGAGGTTATAGGCTTGAATCAATAACATGTGATGCTGAGCCAATTAGTGCTAGCAGACTTAGAAAAACAGATAGCACAAGAGGTCAGGAATGCGTACATTGAGAGTCTTGCTTTAAAAAAAACCCTTCTGAAAGAATGGCTTGTTTCTTTTCATCCACTCGCCCCCTCTCATCTTCACTGGAAAAATCACACCAGGCCAAAATAAAAGCAGCCAGAAAGAGAATTAAAGTGTCATAAATAAGAACCTAAGGGCCTCTGAAATAGCCTCCCTTCCCTTTCCTGTTTTCAGGCTGATGTCCATCGCAGTGAGCTCATATCACACAAGAAAGGATGAGAGATGACAACATCTGATACTGCTTGAGGAGAACACGTTTTTCCACAGAACAGCCTCTTAAGAGAGAATAGGCCACAGAGGGCTTTTCTTTTCAAAGAAAGCCTTGAAACAGCCACCAAGCCTGTGCCACTGTCCTCAATGACACTCCTGATGCAAGACACTTAGACAAGCTTGGAGCTGCCCAATTTCCCCTTCTGGAAGCCTCCTGAGCAATAAACTCCCACACAGGCATCTGCCCCTAAGCTCTCAAATGCCCAACTACACTGCTGCTAGCACCAGTCCTATGCTGAAGGAAGCGACAAGCCAATGAGTTGAACTAGAGAAGGGAAGGCTTTGCATGAGATGGCATTGGTACAACATGGAGAAACTCTGGGCTTTGCCACAACAGACTAACTCCATCTCTGCCAGCAGGAGAAAAAAATCACTCAATGGCTTTGGGATCTTATCTTAGTATCTGTTTTCTGCACCATGTGCAATGTGGAGATAAGGACAGGAGAGTACAAAAGACCAAAAATCAAAGATGATGTATAATGATCAGGCAGACACATGCCTAAAGGACACATTGGGATGGCTCCTGTTTGCAGACACAAGAGCAACAGGCATAAATAGGACTTTCGCTGCTCAGCATCCTCCTAAAGGGCAAGGTCTGAAACTTGACAAGAGACATCTCAAGTATGCAGATATGGGCCTGACCTTCAGGAGTCCCAGAACCAGCTATTTCAAGGCAGATTCCTTTCAATTTATTGTGAAGATTCACAAACCACAGACCACGTTCCTGACCACTCTTGGCAACCAAAAGGCCTGAAATTTACTTCTTGCAGATGAAGGTCTCATGTGATCTTGCATTCAGCAGCTGCAGACTCCTACCTCATACTCCTAGGTACCCAAGACCTTTAGAGAAAAGGAAAGACTTGACAGGGAAAAACATGTATCAAGTGGTAGCTTTTTAAGTAGAGATGGTCATGTACTTGTTCAGAGGACTTTGCACCACTCCAGAATATCCATTTTTTGGAGAAAGAAGTCTAACATGAAAGGTCAGATACAACAAGCCTGAAAGCTTTGCAATCATTCATAAAAAGACAGGACCAGAGAAGTTGTAATAATAAAAAAAAAACCTCAGCTCATTTGCTGAGCAGAGAAAACTATGCAAGTGATGAGAAACTTAACATGAGCCAGCAGTGGCTCTTGCAGCTCACAAGGCCAATGGGATCCTGGGCTCCATCAGCAGAGGGGTGGCAGCAGGGACAGGGAGGGGATTGTCCCTCTCTGCTCTGCCCTCGGGAGGCCCCAGCTGGAGTCCTGTGTCCAGAGCTGGGGCCCCCAATACAAGAAAGATGTGGAACTGTTGGAGAGGGGTCAGAGGAGCCACAAGGATGATCAGAGGGCTGGAGCACCTCTCCTACAAAGAGAGGCTAGGGGAGCTGGGCTTGTTCAGCCTGGAGAAGAGAAGGC
>VZTU01013352.1:85514-101937 GCA_013400835.1 Zapornia atra
TTTTTCCAGAGAGAGTGGTGAGGGGCTGGAACAGGCTGCCCAGAGAGGGGGTGGACACCCCGTCCCTGGAAGTGTTCCATCCCTGGAAGTGCCAGGTTGGATGGGGCCCTGGGCAACCTTGTGTAGCTCCAGGCCTGGAGGTTGGTGGCCCTGCCTGTGGCAGGGGGGTTGGAGCTCTGTGATCCTTGGGGTCCCTTCCAACCCAGACCAGTCTGTGATTCTATGAGAAGTACTTCCTAAAAAAAACTTTCAGGCAGACAAACTGTAATATAGGAGGGCAGAAGGAAGAAGCCTTGAAGAACATCACAAAAGCTCATGCTTAGTTGCAGCTTCAATCCCTACCAAGCAAGTAGAAGTCCTTGCTGATCATAGGGGTTCTTATGCCACATCATAGCTGTGTCCAAGACTTCCAGTACAAAGCAGTGCTTTTAATCCATAATCAGCCACATGAAACCCAAGGAGCAAAGAAGCTTTTCTGATGGGCAGCAAAACTCACTTCATAATGGAGACAATAACTATGTCAGACTGAACATACCCTTTCACAAACATGATTAATCACTCTCTAATTGCAGTTAAAATCATGAACAAACACTGCCTTCTTGTACAGATTCACCTGAGACAAGCTCTAAAATCCAGTGTTAACCACACTTCACCTTTTGCCTTTTGAAAGTCAACATCTGGCTAAATATTTGCAGGGCCTATTTGCAATCCAGGGACTGACATTACTTCATTTAAAAGAAGGTGGGCTGCATTATGATGGCATTTCATCTGCAGCAGGCTCATAAAGCTGTGAAAAATGTGGCATTCCAACTGCACAATGTAAATTTGTAGCAGAAAATCAACTCAGTCCAGCTGTGACATTTCAGTAGTTGACTATTACAGAAGCAATCCCCTGACATTAAGGTACATCTACACAGTGAATGGGAAGCAATTATGTTCGTCAACATGACAGTTCTATTTTACTTGCTTCAATTTCTGAAATGTTGTAGTTTTTAGAGGACAAGCTGAAAGTTTCAGAGAAAACTGCAGCATTGCTGACCTCACTTTACTTGGTATTCTGCATCTGTAAGTTAATGACTAAGAGACCCAGAGACTTGGGACTAGAGCTCCTTAAGTCTTCTAATTGTACATTTACTGAATTAAAATTGAGACAGATGGACATTCTATGAAATGTCTGACTATTAATGTTCTTTCCTAATTCCCTGAAATATCCAACACAAAACAAGCTTAATTATACAGATTTGCAGCACAGCAGCAAGGATGTGTCTATTAAAGCCCTGATTTAAAATAAAACCTAAAGAAATCACAGTTTAATGGTGTGAGCACACAGTAATGATATCTGTTCATAGGTTTTAAGCCATAAAAACTCAAAGAATTACAAACTTCTGCTAATGCCCTCAAGCAGAGCTTTCAGTTATGGTTGTGGTTGCTGGACTCTGTCCAATTTTCTGAAGATGAACAGAAGATGAATCTTCCCTCAAGTGCTGCAAAGAGTAAATTATAGTACAAATGAGACTAAGAACTTAGCTGGAAAAGGAAATCCACACTTAGTGATTTTGGAGCAGAGAAGCCAAGCATATGCTCAGACTAGAGAAGTACGAAGAAACAAATCAATGGCTCAGAACTTTCCTTTCTTCTCTTGTTTCTTTCAGCCCGTTTCCCAGGAAGCACTAGTGTTTGAAGGAAACATCCACTGAGAAAACAAGATGATTTTATGCACCTTTAATGCATTCTCATCCACCACTACCACAAAGAGTGACTTCCAAAGCATCAAAGCTGCCAACCCAGGTCATGAGGGTCCAAAGCATCCAGCAAGTCAACCTTCAAGTGGCTGTTGAACTCTTACACCAAGGTGATATTAGCAATGAAGGGCTGCAGTGATGCAGGAGCTACTCCATCATCTAACCTAGGGCAGCAGAGTTGCCAAAGAGAAGGGGGAAAGCATAGCCTTCAATCTCTCTATTTTTCCTCCTCCCCAGGAATGTAATCCTGCCAAAAAGGGTGACCAGTGCAACAGCTGGAAGAGTCAAAGATTTGACATATGCCACAGCCAATCCACAGTCAACCTTTTAGCAGGTTTACTCTCTGTGCTTAGACAAACAGCCACATAAAAATTCCCTTTCAAACCCCATTTTTACACTGCCTTCAAGCCATCCTTCTTAAACATGCCTGCATTAGGCATCTTTGGAGATCTCCCTCCTGTAAAACACCAACACCAGATCCAGAGGATGCTGCCAGCAGATGCACTTGCCTTACTCATAGGAGCTGGCTAGGGACCCTCTGCAGGACCAAGGACAGGGAGGAATCCACATCTCCAGCTGCACTAGCATAGAATCATAGAACTGTCTTGGTTGAAAAGGACCCTTTAGATCATCAAGTCCAACCATCACCCTAACCTGACACCCATTGCTAACTAAATTATGTCCCTCAGCACCACATCTAACCATCTTTTAAATACTTCCAGGGATGGAGACTACACTACTTCCCTGGGCAGGCTGGTCTAATGCCTAACAACCCACCTGAGGATACAGGTGCAAGGAAACAGAGAGAAAAAGATAATCTCAGGTCTCCCCTTTTCCCTTCACCCTCCCTCCCCAAGAGGTGAAGGGGTACATCAGAACATAGCATAGAAGCTTAGCATAAAAGCCTCAGGCACCTCAAATTTACCTCCTAGGGCACCCCAGGCTCTACATTTGTATGTATTCCTGGAGAATAAGGGTAGCAACTTCAAGAAGTTTCCAACTTTAAATTTCAGTAAACTTGTAGCCAAATCCACAAAGAATTCCTTCCTTCATTCAAATCAGCCTCAATATATAAAAAGATCAGGAAGTTCCTACAGTTCAACTGAGTCTCAGAGTACTAATATTGATATACATATCTTTTAAGCCTATTTGACAGTGTCAGGATGAAGTTCTATATAAGCTTTAAGAAAGAAGAATCCCATAAACAAAAGGTTGGGGTCATTAAGAGGAACCTACATGCCACATTGTGTTATCCCTACTTCCAAAGGAAAATTACAGGTGTTTTTAGGCTTGGCATAATTCAATCATTTATCTTCAGATTCTATTTCTGGAAGAATCTTATTACCTGAACTCCTGGACCAGAAATTTAATAAAACAACCATCACAAACTCTTCCCTGATCCTTGCATATTCAGTAAAATGTACAAGATTTTTACAATCCAAAGCAGACCTAAAACTGACAAATTCCTAAACTGCATGAAAAAAAAGACAAAGATGATTCCTTTCTTTCATCTCCCAAATCATGATGATTAAGAAGAATTTAGTGGCCAGCTTTGTGCAGCTTGTGAAGATGACCAATCTCACAGAAGTCCAACCCACAAAACATTTGCTGGCCCTACAAAAGCCTTATTATTTATCATCCTGCCCTTAATCAGTTTATCTGTCTCAACCAAAACCCCAAGATGCTTCTCAGATTGAGGATTTAGAGACTCCAACCATTCAAAAAAGGCATCTTTGTAATTCAGAGCTCTTTGATGATGCACGTGTGGTTGTCTGGAGTGCAGATACTCGGGTAGCTCAAATCCCCAATGTTCTGGTACACTGCTGCTTTGAGATGGTCCAGGAATTTCACATTCCTGGTCACCTTCGTTCTTGGTGGTTTATGACAGATGCTTTATGCTCCATCTGGTTTTCATTCCACAGATCCTTAAAGAATTCATCCTAATTTCTGGTTTCTGGGAAGAAATGGCACATACTAATAGATACAGGTTTTTAAAAATCCTCTTTCCCCCCCACCTCATATTTGAAAGAGCACAAAGCTGCTAAGGTACTTCCCATTTGAGCTGCATTTCTTGAGTTTCACTTGGCTTGTTCCTGCATCTTCCACATTGTATAACAATGCATTGACACTTCATAACTTCAGTTTTTTACCAAGCCCACTTCTCTGCAATATTTGTAGTGCTGGATTCTCTTTATGACATTATTTCAACACTCAGAGCAGGTGCAACCCTGAGGAACAATTCAAGTTAGTAAATCCCCACCCATTGTTTAGGCCAAGCCTGCTCTGTTTGTACATTCGTTCATGGAAAGCTGACAGCCCTATGAATCATAGAATGGTCTGGGTTGGAAGGGACCCCATGGATCATAGAGCTCCAGCCCCCCTGCCACAGGCAGGGACACCAACCTCCAGGTCTGGATCTACACAAGTTTGCCCAGGGCCCCATCCAACCTGGCCTTGAACACTTCCAGGGACGGGGCATATGCCAAGAGGCAGCACACAGAGGTTACTTTGGAAGCATGTACAGCCAGAACACAGACCTCAAAATGGATTTCCAAATCTGTTGATAGTGTTGGCTGCATGACCACTGTGTGATGCATTTGTGCCCTTGGAACCTGCTACACTCAGGACACTGACAACTGGAGGCAGAGCAAGCAGACACTGCTCTGTCTCGAGACACACATGGGTTCCCACAGGATGCTTCTCCCTGAACAGCAGTTCTGCAGCAGTCCTGTTCTGAAGTGCTTCAGTATCCCTTTATAATTAAAAGTTAGGCTCTGACTAGCCCTACAGAGCAACAGCAGTAAAGATGAAGTGTCCTGAACACACTCCAGAGGTGTCCAGATTAGAATCTTGAGCCCCTACCAGATCTGGTGCTATTTATTCACAGGTCAAGAAATACGTTCCATTTTATCAGATTCCTTGCTGCTACTCTGAAAATAATTTCTCATTACCCTTCTTCAGGATACCCTCAATCCCCAGAGAATATGGCATCAGTTTGACTTCAAACAAGGCCTGTCCTCCTATCACCTCAAGCCTCCTAAAAATAATTTCATCCCAGCAGTTGGGATGGATAAAGCTGGATAAAGCTTCCAGCACTCAACCACTGTGCTAAGCCAGCATCTCATCCTGTTTTAGTCTTCCCAGAGTGGATACCACTAAGTGCAAAATGCTTTGTGATAGATGAAACATCCCTAGTTGACAAAGCCAGAGCATTGTGGGAAGCAACTACTTGGCAGCTCCCCCAGACACATGGCATTGTCATCATCTTCAGCAATCAGCTGCTGGCTGCTCAGCTATGTTCCTCTGCTGGTGGTGACCATACTTGTTGAAATGCAGTGGAAGACATACATCCATACCCTGCCCATTCCTACTCTCAAGCTTAAGTGGCTGTTGAAGGTGGCTTTCCAGTAGAATACTTGTCTACAAAATGGGGCTCAAATGCATCTCATTTTCTTATGCCAACTCCAAGGGAGATAGCCCTCAGCAGTGGGGAAGACTGGGACACTGTGGCTTGAGCTAAGGGGTATTTAATAGCAGAAGGTGGCTGACACAGCCCCAGCATTCTCCCTGCCACTCTACATCTTTATTTATGCAAACTTTCTGGGTTTGATACTCAAATACATTAACCAACCCCCCAGTAAGCTGTAGGAAGCTGAACATGTCTTGACACCAGGCTGAGGCTCTGTAATCGTGGTTTGCCCTGAAGACTTCAAAGCCTTTAAGAAACTCTGAAAGTGAAAGTTTGAAAGTGAAAAGGGAGAAAGTGACTCTTAAAACCAACAAGGCCATTGTAGGAGCTATATAAAGACTGAAACCTGAAGCTCACTATAAACACTGCTTTACTGCTTGTCTGATCTGGCTACAGTGGACAATCTATATCCTGTTTTTAAAAGCACTGAGCTGAAGCTACTGCAGCTCAAATTTTGTTTAAGCCTTCTCAACTCCCACAGCATCACCATAATTGCTATTGATGCTGGCTTGCAAAGCCAGCAGAAAGGCCCTATTAGGCCAGTGCTGACTAATTAATGTTGCAATGAGTTGATCTGTGCCTACACACGACAATAATCAATCCATTTAATCGCTTCATTGCTTAATAAAAATTAAACCCCTCATCTACAAACAGCTAGCATCTCAATTAAAGGAACAGGGCAAGATTCTCCTCTCCAGTGTGCCACGCTGCCTATTCACAGGCTTTTGTCATAATATTAAAGAAGAAATGAGAGCCATTAACACATACCAAAGCACACATTGAATGCACACTGTAAACAGGACATGGCATCACAAAAATTCAAAGTGAGGCCAATGCTTCCATGAACATTGGCCAACGTACCGTCAGTGAAGTCCAAAGCGTACACTGGGAATCTTCGTGCAATGTCATCAGAAATCCCCTTGCCAACACTGAGAAACTCATGCAGCTGAAGAAAGGAAGGAAGTGCTGTGTCAGTTTAAAGGCTCGTGTATTGTTAAAGAGATTAACCTCCTTATTCCATACCCATAGGGGCAAAACTGGTCATTTGGAATAGGGTGTTCAAATCAGATTTTGTCGTGACAGTGAAAATGAACTCTTTGAACTTCAATTTATACCCTCAAAAAGCATTGTAAAAGAGAAACCCCCCCCAGATACACCCTGTTTTCCTCCTTTCCTTCCCCTCTCCTCCTTCATATCTACATCCCTGCTTTACAGGTGAGTGAGCTGATGCACAGTGTAGAAATAACCCACAGAAAACCTGGCCAACAGGCAGGATTAGAACTTGGGGTGTTGGGATATTTACCTGTGGGGTAAATATCAGGTCAGAGATGCCTCTCCCACCCTGCCAGCCAATATCTTTTTTTTTTTAAGAGGCCACTGGAAAAACTCCTCCCCAAACCCACATGAAGTCTCTGAAAGGGGTTCCCCAGTAAGTGCTCCCTTCTTCAGCGTTGCCACAGAAAATGGAGAGTTCAAATTGATGTAGTAAGGGAACTAAGATCCTCTACACTTCAAACTCCACCGAATTAGGAACAAGTTAGAATAACTTCACATAATGAAACCATAATTTCTGACCATTAAAAGACAGTAAGATCATTGTGAAGGGGTTCCAAAACCCCAGCATGTTTCCTTCTATTTCTAATTCAGGGGCCTGTAAGGTGCAGTATGGTTTTTCTTTAGTATGATCTGCTGCTCACCACAGGCAATAAGGAGCTTTTCAAAAATGTGACAGCTGCTATTGATTTACAGCCTCCCAATTCTCAAAACTACATCCTTACAGAAACCACATGGAAGGCATCAGAGTAGGCAACAATTGCAAATGAGGCACCTGTCAGGTTTTTTCCTGTTATCCTCAACTCAAGTGTACGCATACTACTCTGAAAGTCAAATGCACCTTTATAAGGTGCTAATTACCTCAGCTGCCTCATCTATAACATTTCATGTGTTTGTTGCAGAACTAGACACAGAAGGCTTAGAATCTCCTCTAGAGAGAGTGTGTGGAAATCACAAATCCAAGATTTCAAACAACAAATAATCTCAAACCAGGATGGGTATCTTCCTTTGGCTGCTTTATGTAGAAGGTGATAAGAACTGGTGCTTTAAGAACAGACCTGACATACAGTGCTCATTTAACAAACTACACAACTTTGGCTTTTCTCATGGGACTCACCTGCTTTGCAGCACCTGGAAGATTAGAGCCATAAACAAAAAACAAGGAAGCCTCTTTCCTTAGAAGGAATACACTGGGCACAGCAAACACTAGGGTTTGATGTGCAAGAGATACCTCAGAGGACCCGATCCTTTATCTGTGACTGAAATTTCATATTTCACCTACTTGCCAATTCTGTTGCACTTTGCATTCTGCTGATACACCTGTATTACTTCAGGACAGTTCTAACTTTCTGACCTGAACAAATAGGACAAATAGAGACACCAGTAAAACACCTGCATTTTATGCATTTCTGGAAAAATGATGATCTTAAACCATATTTAGAAGCATATCTGGGCATCAAAGCCATATGCACTTGAAAAGCAATTTAATTTTTTTCCCCCCCAGAAAGACATTCCTGAAGGCACAAGTCAGCCAGAGAATCACAATAGCTGTAATGACTAATATGTTTACTTGTCTTGCTACAGTGAGTATAGGGAAAGTGATACTCAGGGTATCTCATCTTCTGGGGAAGAAGCCACACGCTTGCTGCTGGCCTGGGGCTGAGTGTGGGGTGTGGAGGGAGAAGGCATTCATGCTCATTGCCTGTTTGTAGGCAGCAGTGAGCATGCAGAGAAGCACTGCCTAGTTTCCGGTCTCACAAGGCAAATTTGAGAGAAGGGGAGGCAGTGATTTATGTCTGATGCCCCTCAGTTCCTTCATGCATTTATTTCTGCATGTGTGCCAGTTCAGCCTAGGGTGAGGCATGTGGATGGCAAGTTAAGCCTCATCAGTGGCACAGTATGCGGAATGCTGTTTCTTCTCTATGGCTAATCCTCCTCTTCACTTTCCTTTCTGCTCTACTAACCTCACACTCAACTTGGGTTGCACTAAGGACATGAAAGATCAAGTGTGTGACCTCTGAAATTAATGCTACCTTGGTTTTACTTTTATCTAGCAACCTATCCATGATGCATCTTCACTGTTTAACTCTACTCCAGGTGTGTTTGTCTGACTTCTGCCTCCTGACATCTTCTGAACGTTCTCTTTATGAGGATTCCAAAAGTCTTGGGAAGGCCACTACTGACTTCATTCTTGCCTTTTTTGATCTGCTTTCTCATGCACTTCAGGGTTGGAGATTTATTGGATTGACATTTCTTGCTTCTTTCCTATTCAGTGGGTCAAATTTAGCTGACCTACTGGCTCTCCTCTCCTGTTCATGGTGGCACCTCTCATGGCCCCGTTTGTCTTTTTGATTTAGCATCCTGATATTAGGCAGCCTATATCCAGGAAGCCAGAGCTGCATTCCCTACCAAGCTTAAGTCTTATGAGGCTTTAGGAACTGCAGCTCAGGTACCCAGCACCAAATCCTCTCCTATTCTCCTCTGCTCCAAGTGCTTCCAGTGCCTTGCCCGTGTTGCTCCTAATGTGAGAAAAGAGCAGCAATAAGCAGCACACAAAAAAAAGTCCTAGATCAAGTTTAAGAATTTTCTACCTTTCATTTTATGAATTTCTCCAAGTCTCTTGTCATTAAAAAAACATTCATAGAGTCAGAGGATAAACTGGCACCATGATTTATACAGCCAAGCAAAAAATATCTCCTCCAAGATGACAGACACGTTCTCAGTCCTCCCCTAAGTACTATGGGGCTGCTGCATGACTATTTTACATGCTGTCCTGCAATGCTGAGCCATTGCAGCCCAGCCCTCTCAGAAAATCCACACAGGTATCAGACAGACACAAAATCACAGCCAGAAAGAATCACAACTGTTAGGGGCTCCTCCAGGAACAAAATCACAATTAGATGCCTCAGTAAGCAAGAGGATTTCAGGTTGACTTAATTATGACTGAGCATGTAGCCTTGCCTAAATAATCCTCTGGGATGAGCCAAAGCAAACTGTCTGCTGCAGGCACAGCATGGCACACAATCCATATCCCCTTCAGTATTTTAGCAGAGACAAAAGTGAGACCTTTCAAGAGTCTCACTTGCACACAGAGCATGAGGCCTTTTCTGCCCCATCATTGCAGGATCAAGGGGATAAGGGAGGCAGATACTTATGCTACCGAGAGGCTTTGCTCTCTTGGCTCCTCCTGAGGTCTCAGCTGTAATACAGCAGCTCCAGATTCAGGTATTTATTTCACTGGGGGTTGCTCACAGGTTAAATTTATACCCTGGTCTCATGTGAGTTTGTGCTTATATGAAATGCTTCCTTTCTAGAAGCCTATCACACCAGGCAGGCAGAGAGAGAGGAGATGCTGCTGGAGATGGTGTTCTCAGGAACTGAGGAATGCAGGCTACGATCTCAAATCAACCTGGCTTCTCCAGGCAAATCTTTGCTGGCCAGAAAAAGAAGTATCTATCCCAGCTCTTAAGGTCTATGCTGGCCAGGCAAGATGGGGACAGCTTCTTCCAAGAGACATGAGAAAGCAATTACTACTGCACAGGCTGTGTCTCCCAAGAGTTGAAGGACAAAACATTTGAACAACAACAATTTACCAAACCCAGACAAAGAATGGTCAATGCCAAGAGCACATGCTCAAGAAACAAGTGTCACAATCCACAACACTGGGTCAGAGCTGTCACAAGTCTGCCTGGCCAAGGCTTCTGGCCCAGAAAGGCAGGTAGGAACCATCACTTCTCAGGGCTGACACCTACAAGCTCAAGGTTGCATCCAGCCCTTCCACTACAACCACAGAGTAGAAAAATCCTCTAAAAGACATTTAGAAAAGGCAACTTTTAGGAGAAGAATCAGACACACAAATTGCTCTCTCAAACTCCTTTGAAAAAACAATTACAAAGGGTTAAGCCTACTTTACCTAAATTGCATTACTGCAACTGCTCCAAATGCCACTGCTCTGAATGACAGGTTTAAAGAGGGTTTCAAGACTTGTTCTGCAATCTTAAGAGCAGGTACAGGGTCTAGGAAAGTTCAAAGCGCTACCTACAAGCAAGGGGATTCTATAGAGAAAACAGAAGCTTTGCTCATTTCCAGATGTGCAGATCAAAACCCCTTAAGTCTATTCCAGGAAAAGTGTGATAAGTTAACCAGCTTCTGCACTGTAGGCAACCCAAAGCTTTAAGATTATGTGTAATTTAGGGACAGGAGCAGCAAGCTAGAGATGGCACAGTTTATTTTTCAGGTATGTTGTCTGATTAAAAAATGACTGTCTGAACGGAAAAAGCAAAGCTATGACCAATACACAGGAAATTCCAGAAAAGTAAGCTGAGTTACAGCATTTCCCTCAGACTTTAAAATACAAAGCAAGTAACATTTTACAGAGCTACAGATCAAACAGTGAGAAGTCAGGCCAAATACTGACAGGCAACTTTTAAGTGTAATTACTGTTCAGTGATGGCCAAGAAGTCTTTTGGCTGTAGGAAAGACAAGCAGCACCTTCCTTCAGAGACTTCTGATCGTAAGAATTAAGTACCTTGGACTGACAACGCACAGTGATCCATTAATCCCATCCTTGACTAAGCATCTGGAATCAAAGTCCTGTAACCATTTCAACCCCCAACTGCTCTGCATGCCTTCAGCACCTGCCTCTGAAGTGCTTTGTAAGATTTACAGCAGGAGCCAAGGAAGGTAGACATACAACCAGCAGCCATTTGTAGAAACCTCAGTGCTGAGAGCTAGCTAGGAGAGCCCAACGGGTGCAAGCAGCACCTGTTCTCCTTACCCAAACCCCCTTGCATTTATGCACTTGGATACCTCTGAAGCAGGGGCATGGAAGATGTTGGCCAGCCTTACCTTGAGTGGCTTAGGACCGTGTGGCTTGTGGCCATCGCTCATCGCCGAGGGTCTCTGATTGACCACGGTCAGCAAGTGGCGTTGGTGGACTAAGGCTTCCTTGAACTCCTCTTCAGTTTTGGTTTCTAGGAGTTTCTGACGAAAGGTTATGTCTGAAAACATTGTTGCAAAGGTCCTGCCCACTTCTGTGGCTGTTTTGGTACTTTTCTGAGCAGAAAAGATGACAGAAAAAGCCTTGTGAGTACGTTTGCTTTCACTTCTGAAAAGTAAACCCACTGATTCACCCCACTGGGCACCATCTGAAGAGCAAGTTGCCTGGCTTCCAGAACCCCAGACACACCAACTACAGCAGGATCCTGTGAAGCCATTGACATACAGGCCCTGACCAGAAGTACTAACCAGTCTTACTGGATTAACTTCCCAAAACTCAAAACTGAATCATACTGAGCACCCATTTTACCACTGGTCTCCCTGCAAGGCTGCTAAGACTAAAATAATCAGGGTCTTTGCTATCCTAGAACATCTCAGCATTTACTGCTTCTGGGGTGGAAAGACACTGTAAGTCAAGGTTCCTTCAGGTAAAAATATCCTGATGTCTCTTCTGGAAGTCTAAGATTATTGTGAGCATCTGCTTCATCAGCATCCTATTTTCTAGGCATTAAAACTCAATTCAGCTGGCCTCTCTGGGGCAACTAGCAGCACAAGAGGAGATTTAGAGCTCTCAGCTAAAGTAACTACTGGCACAGAGAAAAGCACAGGAAACAAGTGTCTGAGCATGCACACAAACAGCAATGTCTATCTTCAAAGAGCCTGGAAGGGACAGGAGACTCACAGTCATGAGAAAGGAACAAATGCCTGTTTGGAGGCATTAACATTTCTGTGAGCCACCGGCCAGCTTTAACAGAATTCAAGCCCACTTTCCCATTGCTTCAAACAATTGGAAATTAGATAGAAAAGGAACAGCAAAGGAGAAAGAGCTCCCCAGGTCTGCACAAACCTACCAGTTCCAAGCTCTGCAAATCCTGACCTGCTCATATGCTTGTACCACTTGGGTCTGGTAGAATCACAGCTCATTAAGAGCTCCTTTTGATGCAAAGTTTTACCACCACTCCCCCCCGTCCCCCCCCCCACTGGAGCAACACTCAATACTCATCATGCAGCAACTGCTAGAGACACCAAAAAACCCCACTCTCCTTTGCACAGCCTCCAAACTTTTGGCATTACTGTGAAAAGTAGTAGCAAGTGAATGATGGATCCAAATTAGTTTTTATGATTCGTAATAAAGCAGATGAAATATTTCCTTATGAACACAACCAAATAATTCAGTTCTGCTTGATGTAGAGGCATGGACATGTGGGAAACACTCTACTAGTCTCAAGGTCATCACTCTCACTGCACTGCCTTCACCTCTAGTCCATCACCCCCACTCCACCACAGGGAATATCCTTTCATACATGCCTGGCAGCACGTGTCCAATTTAAATTTCTAGGGAAAGAGTTGGATTTCAGTGAAGCTAATCTACTCTGGGAATTGCTTTTACAATTTGTAAGCTTTGTCCTTTCAGAGTGAACCAGCCTGCATTTGCTGTAACAGGGGACACACCTCTCCTTTCACCTCAACGAAGGAGAGGTCCTTGGGCTGGACACTGCATGGGATTATTTCAAGATGCCCAGTGCTGCTGCCTTTCTTTGCTTTCCCAGAGATATGAATGATTTAGAGGAAGAATAGAGAGAATAGCAAGAGAACAAGTGTCTTCCATCCACCATACTAGAGAAAGCCACCAGATTCCTCAGCACAACAGATGCCCATTTTCTGCACTTATTCCACCCCTCTCCAAGCAAGGCTCATTTCATCTCTTACTGCCAGCAGGTTAATTATTTTAACTGCTGCACCAGAAATGCGTACTTAGAGCTGGCTAGATAAACTCATTTAAAATAGAAAGCATACTGGCAGCTGCAGCTCTTCTTGGCCTCCCCTCCTTTTCCTTAATTTGATGCTGTCCATTGGAACTGCAAACTTTCAGGATACAAGGGGATGCAGAGCTGTTTGCTGGGTGCTTTGCACGTAGCTGGCTGGAGATAAGCAGACTGCCATACAGCGCAAGAAAGATCAATGCAATTGCATTGGGTTCAGTTGTTTGCCTGCTGCTTTTCATGAGGAACATCAATATGTTTTCAGCCTGTTGGCTTTGAGATCTATGCCAAAAGCATTGAACTGCTCAGCTGGGAAAGATCTGCCAGAAATCCTGAGAAATAAGGAAACATCAGGATTTCCACTTAAACAAAGGTGGCGGTGGAGGGGAGGAGGCAGACGGACCAGACTAGAAGGTCCCAAGGTTACACAGATAGCATTGAAGAGCAGGAAATTGAGCCAGGATATGTCCTGTTCCAGACAAGGTCTCCAACCTCTGACACCTCCCAGAAGCACAAACCTAGTAGCCCCAAGGTGTAAACAGCCAGCTTAAGTGTGAAAAGGTCTTGAGCTTTGAACCATTCAACCATTAGCTAGAAGAACACACCATCTTGATCAAGCCAGTGCTTTCTAGGAAGACAGGATAGCAATCCCCAATTGACCTTGATGCCCCCCATGATACTACAATAAATGTGTACTACTGTGTCATCTGTTGGCCTTGTCCACACCACAGAACCAGTAAGTACACTTAAGCAAGTTTTAACTGTGCCATTTTGAGAGCCAGAATCTGTGGAAATATATCCCAGATGATCTCAGCACAGTCTGAACTTACAAGCACACCAGCTCCCAATAGTCTTACCTGTACCACAATAAAGCTCACAAAACTACATCTTACTCCAGGCTGTATCAGTTCACCTACAACTGCTGCAACTGTATTTGCAGTGTAAATGAGAGTCTCATCATGAGAGTTTAATGGGAAGCAACCTAGACCTTTGCAGTTGGACATCAGCTGCAGACTCACAAGAACCCTTTGCAAGTGAAGCTTTAACCAGGAATGGAATTCCTTACCTCTAGAAAGAGTAACTAAACTAGTAAAGCTTCAGGGTGGGGGAATCTGTGGAGCATCACATGCATCACAGAGGCAACTCTAGCAGAAAGTGTATGGGGACTACAAACACTTGATCTGCAGTGTTCTCCTCCTGGTCAGGCTAGAGGCCATTCTCTGGTATGAGATGAGGACACAGCTGACTAATGTACCCCTCATGGACACTTGTAATAAACTATCCTGACAGCAGCTAAGATCTCAGGCATGTTCCCTTTGTGGTTTATAGTACACTGTCACTAACTCTAGAAGGAAACCAAGGAAAAGCAATCTTGGGAGAACCCTCTGAAGCACCAGAGCAAACAAGACAACTATACTCACCATTTTAGGAGGAGCCAGGACTAATATCACAAATCTCACTTCACAGGAGTTTTCACCCCAATTCTGAGGCCTCTCCAGGCGGCTGATGCAGACATGACGTCGCTGAAGGGATTTTATAGTGCAACTGCCAAGACAGACAGCAGTGTTATAGTTAGCACTGCGACACGTAGCGCACTCTCCACTGGTGCACAAGCCTTACACACACATTCAGCCTTGAGAAATGCAAAGTGATGGTTGTGAGAGGTTCACTTCTGAAGTCTTAAACATTGGCTTTAAGTTATGTGAGTCCAAACCTGCTAGCTCCTTTGTAGACTTCAAGCATCCATGTTTGAGAAATGACTGTCAATATCTCAAGGTATATACTGCATCATCCCCCATCTGCTTGGTAATAGCCAAGAAATCTAATGACAGAGAATGCAGCATACCTAGGACTTGCAGGGCTACAGAAGCTTCTGCTAAAAACCTCTCAGAAAAAAACTGACACCTAAATTACTGGAAAGCAGTTCACACTTAATTTAATTTCACCTCATCTCCCCAAGTGCTTTTGGAAACATTAAGGCAAGATGCCAAACCAACATATTCCCACTTTTGCCCTGTGCAGATCTCAGATTGCATGGCTGTTCCAATTTTGCTCTCAGCTGTTATTTTTTCCCCTTTCTGGTACAGGTGTGCTACAGAAACCAAGCTGACCTCCTTGCTCAAGATCTAGAGAGGCTGTAGCAGGCAGGATTACTGCTCAGAGGGAAATCCTTGGCTGCAGTCCAGCCAGCCCTGCTGAGCACAGGATGGCTGTTTGACTTTCATAACAGACTAGCAACAAGATGTTTGAAATAAGCACAGAGATCACCTGTGGAAGCCATGAAGGACCAGGTCTGTCTCCCCCCCTGGGATATCTAAACAGAGCTGTGATCTGAGCAGCCATCATTTTTTTTCCTGCTGAAAAACTGACAAAAGCAGCAGAGTGGCTCAACACCAGCCTGGACTGCACATCTCCTGTTCCCATTAAAGCCACCTACTGCTGCTCAACTCTTCTGAACAGCACTGATTAGATGCATATGTAGATTTTGCCTATTGACAATGAAAGTAGTACATAAGTATGTTTCCTTCTCTCAGAGTGACTTTCTTCCTGGTTCAAAGTCACTTCCACTGCTTGCTCCCTTTTATTCATCTAGCAAGCCTCTATCACAGTCCTTAAGTCATCTCTCCTTTAACTTTTCTTACATCATCTTAGCCCATCTCTTTCCTTTTAACATGTACTCTCACACCCATGCACACAGAAGGTTGTTCTAGTCATGGCTGCTGAAGATCTTTGGCTGGTGATGTACTAGTCAGGAGCACATTGTATTTTCTACTGAGTTATTAAGAACTTGCATTTAAAAGTCACACCACAAAGTATTTGCTTATGGATTTGGACACAGATCACAGACTGGAAGTAGCCTACTTGGACAAATTAATCTAATAAAGGCACTTGTCTGAGAGCAACTAAACAGCTTAATTAGAACAATATAGATCGTGAGTAAGACAATATTTCATGTATTTCCTAACTCTGCTCCACCACAGCCCCTTGTCCTTTTTGTACTCAAATCAGCTTTAGAAAGGAGAAAGATCAAGTCAGGTCCTAAGGTTATGGATAAATCTCTTCTAAAATAGAGTGCAAGGTATATTTTCAACTAAACTCAGAACTTGGATCTGCAACGATTCTTGTCCTAGGACAACTGGTAATGGCTTTAAACTGAAAGAGGGCAGATCTAGATGAAATGGGAAGAAATTCACAGGTTCACAGAATTTTAGGGGTTGGACAGGACCTCCAGAGTTTGAATCTAACCCCTGAATTCTTCCCTGTGAGGTCCTGGCACAGGCTGCCCAGAGAAGCTGTGGCTGCCCCTGGATCCCTGGCAGGGTTCAGGACCAGGCTGGATAGGGCTTTGGGCACCCTGGGCTAGTGGAGGGTGTCCCTGCCCATGGCAGGGGTGTGGG
>VZTU01013352.1:101982-150698 GCA_013400835.1 Zapornia atra
TTTGAGATCCCTTCCAACCTAAACCAGACTGTGATTCTTCCCTCCAAACAGTGAAGAATTAGTGCACCATCATCAAAAAGTTACCCTTATTTTATGCTCTATTATCAGCATTTTCATACCTCAGATGTTGAGCTCACCAGCTGTTTTGAAGAGGAGGGCATTCTGAACATCATTTCTACTCAAGAGATGGCCAGAAGCAGCAGGTGTCTGACATGTATTGTTCATAGATCTGTACTAACACTTTCCAGACATCATCCCTTTCCTACCACATCTGTCAGGCAGTACCTGACATAGGAAGAACTACTGAAATAAAAACCATGACCAGAAAAGGCTTACTACAGTGCAAGTATTGATCACACCAACACACAGCCTGGTGCCTCAGGTAGAGAAAGACACCAAGGCATGCACATGAATGTAAGTTTATACATGTTGTGGAGGTATGAGTTACCAACCACCTCAGCAATGCTGCTCAGCAGTATCTGCTTGCCTGTTCCTACTCTGAGTAAATCCAAGAACTGAACCCTCACAAAAATCCACAGAATTTCAGCTTACTCCTACCCACAGTAGGAAAGGCAACATTCAGGAGCACTATTCCCCTAGCTACAATATGTAAAGTCATGTAGCAAGGTATGTGGAAAAATATATTATATGGTGCATTAATTAAGCCAGCCACATGCTGGTTTTCCCCCTGAAATTACAGGGTTGTATTTCAGCTCCAATGACTTGGCTATGCTTTCCAGAGATCAGTCCTGACAACAGTGCCAGTCCACAGGGCCACAACACTTCAGCTCAAGGGCTTCTTGGGCATGGAGGGGAAAACTTGACTCTAAAAGGCTGGCCTTTGTTATAGGATCACTTTCACATAAAAACTAATTTTCCTGGCAGGCACACCAAACCTTTGTGTTTCACCATTTCTTTGAGGGACAGGGAAAGTGTGAAACAAGAGGATCTCACAGTGCTTTGGTAGTACTGGAAGATTTAGCAACCTGAGCACATTCACAAGACACTAAGAAACATGCTGTCATCACTACACATTTTTCCCTGAAACAGTTTAATCCACAGTGCTGGAGTTGGGGATTTCCCATCCTTACAGGACAGTTTCTTCCAACTCTTCTGTAAAAAGCTTTATTGACACTGACAGATACAACTGAATCCCAGGATCACCTACACCAGTGAAACTAAACATGGACAACTGAAGAATTTCCAGCCTAGTTTGGCTCAATGTGTGGACACAGGTCAGTAGAACCACAGATTCATTTAGGTTAGAAAAGTCCCTGAAAATCATCAAGTCCAACCATTAGCTTAAAACTGCCAAGTTCACCACTAAGTCATGTGGAAATGGTGCTTAGGGACTTGTTTTTTAAATACCTTCAGGGATGGTGACTCCACCAATTCCCTGGGCAGCCTGTTCCAGTGCTTGACAACCCTTTTGGTGAAGAAGTGTTCCCTAATATCCCATCTAAGTCTCCCCTGGCACAACTTGAGGCCATTTCCTCTTGCCCTGTCACTTCTTACTTGGGAGACCAACACTCATCTGGGTACAACCTCCTCCCAGGCACTTTAAAGAGAAAGTTCTCCCCACCAGCTGCTACTGAGACTTGGGCTCCAGACCCTTCATCACTTCATTGCCCATCTCTGGACATACTTCAGCACCTCAACATTGTTCTTGGAGTGAGGGGCCCAAAATTAACACAGCACTCAAGGTGCGGCCTCACCAGTGCTGAGTACAGGGGGACAGTCACTGCTGGCCACACCATTGATAATACAAGCCAAGATCCCATCAACCTTCTTGGCCACCCAGACACACTGCTGGCTCATATTCAGCTGGCTGTCAACCAACAACCCCAGATTGTTTTCCACTCAGCAGCTTTCTAGCCACTCTCCTCCAAGCCTGTGGCTGTTGTGACCCAAGTGCAGTACCCAACACTGAACCTTGTTGAACCTCACACAGTTGGCCTTGGTCCATGGATCCAGCCTGCCCAGGCGCCTCTGTAGAGCCTGCCTACCCTCAAGCAGATCAATACTCCTGCCAAACCTGGCACTATCTGCAAACGTACTAAGGGTGCACTGGATCCCCTCCTCATCCAGAGCATAGATAACAATGCTAAAGAGAACTGGCCACAGTACTGAGCCCTGGGGAACACCACTCATGGTCAATGACCAACTGGATTTAACTCCATTCACCATTACTCTTTAAGGTCCAGACATCCAGCCAGCTCTTTACCTAGCAAAGCACACACCCATCCAAGCCATGAGCAGCCAGTTTCTCCTGAAGAAGGCTTTACTAAAGTCAAGTTAGACAACATCCATAGCAGATTAGGTTAGTCAAACAGGACCCATGCTGTTTAGACCTAGTCACCTGGTTGCCCGGTACATACTGAATGCTACCTCTAACAAGTCAGGCTGAGTTGGTTTGGTGACAGTAAACCAGATATAAATAGGTTCCACAGAGATCTGATGCACCAAAGCATTGACATACACAGGGAAGAAACAGTGTCTCTGTGCAGAGTGTAGCCTCATCTGTACCAAGTCTGGTGTTGCTGTTCTATCTGTTTATTTGAGTGGGGGAAATTGCCTGGTGTCTCACTACTTACAGTGCAAGGCCAAGTCACTTCTGCCCATGCATCATTCATCATCTCAAGCCTTTCTTCAGATTTAAGCCATTACTTAGTTGAGTCCAAACCTTATTTCCTGATGTAGCACTTACAGCTCCCACTTGTTTTAATTCCAGAATCCAAATACAAATATAATACAAACTAAAACCACAGTCCATACTAGCCTTGTACAAATATTTGTAAAAGACAAAGATTGTTCTTTGGTTCACATGGAGAAACCCCAAGTTATGCAAGAGTGCAGGTAAAACTCAACATAGTTCAGGCCAAGAAGAGAGCCACTTTCAAAAGGAAGCAGCATTTTTTCCCCTCAAGTAGCACTTAAATTCCCACTAAGGGCAAAAAAACCCCAAAACATTTTAAGGGCAAATAGCTAAATCAAGTCTGGTTTGGTTAAGGCTTCCAAGCTCCCTTTTGGTTTAGGTTGAGCTAAATTTGATTCTCCTTTGGTTTGGCCAACAAGTTGAAAACCACCTATTTTTTCCCACTATTAAGTCACATAAGGAAATACTGGGCTATCATTTAATGAGATGCCAGGTGGTGTTCTCAGCAATTTTATCTTGATCCTCCAATAATTGAGCTCATAAAAAGGGTATTTAAACTATAGCACACATTCCTGCTTTGCTATTCTCTCTTTCCAGACTCTGCATCTATCAGCATTGAGCACAGCACTCTGATGGTGAGTTGACAATGCTCCACCAAAAATCACCGATGCACACACACTACAGGTCTGCCCCACGCCCAAGATGTTATCTGAGTAATAACACATTCCTCAAACAAACCATTAAAAGGGTCAAATGATGGAGACCCAAGAGAAACAGCCACCCTTTTTAAACAGGGCAAGAAAGGAAGTTAATTCAGAAACAAATTATCCCCTGCAGTAAGAAAAAGTGCCCAGCAGAGGTAATCAGCTAGCCAGCCTTTTCCTGTCCCAGTGCAGAATAACAATGACACTTCTTGTTCTCATCCACTGCAAATAAATCTTCCTCTGAACAGCTCCAGGCACAAGCTTTCAGAAATCAGCATCTGCGAGCGAGGAATGAAGCTGTGACCAGGAAGCCAGCTCACCCGCAGCTTGGCACGGGGGTGTTTTATCATCAAAGTTGCTCCAAGCTGGCTATCTTTGGAGTGGTAAATGCACTTTGCTGGGCTCCAGACAGACCCAACCTCCAGCAGTTAATCTCTATCGAAAAATATTTCCTACATGTCAATGCATAAGACAGCACCTCCTCCTCGTACACATGCTGCAGGCACTGCACAGAGTCATCCTTCTCTCTAACAGATCTCCTTTGGGACCCAAATTCCTAATGAAGCATTTGAACTTGAGAACTCCTTTTCACAATTTAACACCTGTAAGAGGTTCAGCTCCCCACCATTACCTAGGACAGCCCAACAAGGGCACCTATAGGCACTTAAAATTAATCAGTTCTTTGAACCCAAAGAACACTTGAGAGATAACAATTGTAAGTTTTAGAGAAGAGGTTCTTTTTTACAATACCTCAAACCTTGTAACCATCGCTCTAAAAAGACAGTATTTGTTTTAAGTATTTCTACACTTTAATTTCCCATGGCATCCTATTTTTCTCTTTGAAAGAAAGGGCACTGTTCTGAGGAATACACAGTAGCTGAAGCATCTCTATTTGAGGTGTATTCAACAGCTAAGCCAGAAGCAACATAGCTTTTCTATAGCCTAAACCACTGGATCTGGACAAATTCTTAGACACATGAAAGAGTCTTCACTTTTACTTTTGTTGAGACCCATTAGTAACAGTTCACACAGCCATCAGTTACATAGTAAATCTGAGAAATTAGTATTCTTAAGCCTTACTCTATTTGAACAGCAGTCTTGCTTGAAACCCAAAAAAACCTCATAATACCTCTTTTTGAAAGGCTACCTGAGTTTTTCCAAGGTAGAGCCCTTCACAGGATTCCTTGCAATGACATGCTATATCAGAGTAAGCAATTTTAGAGCAACATGGAGCACACAAACCATTAAACCACTCTGCTTGCAGAGAGGCATCTTTGCTCTGCTTTGCCTGTTAAGACAGCTTTAGCAAATCAGTTGGATGCACTGAGAATAAGTTACTCATCAATCCCTGTGCTTTATCAATTCAGCCAAAGGAAATGGCTCTTCAATTACTCAATCCAGACTATGGAGCAGCTTGCTTTCCTGTTTTCCTAAAAATTCAGCTTTGAAAGAAAGCAATTATATTTATCTCCTGGCAAGAAGAATATAGCCTGGGGGAATTCCATTCAGCTTGGGGAGCATTTATTCAATAACCCACACAGCTGGTATTTCTCCTAGGAGGAGATTCAGGAGAGAGATCCACCAGCAGTCACTTAATAGTTACTTTAACATCTTTAGCAATAGGTATCTTTCACTTCAAGGTAAAAAAGAAAATTAAAACAGTCATTTGCATCTCCAGCCTTCTTTGGGCTTTTTAAGCCACAAAGCTGTACAACACCAGAACCAATAGCTCTCACAGGGCCTTCTTCCCCACCTTGATCCAGACATGCAAAGCATCCAGTTTACTTGCTTCAAGCTCTAGATAATGATGGATCTGGCTGGTTTTTGCGCTCCAGACAGCGCATCTACCTGCTGCAGTCATGGCATGTTGGGGGGGTACCAAAGCACACCCACTAAGCTCTTACTAATAGCACAGCTTCCTCGTGCTATATTCCAGATTAAGTCCGAGGATAACAGTTCAGCACTGCCTACTGTGGGACAGGTCTTGCTGTCCCTCATCCCAAATTCTCTAATGAAACAACCAACCAGCAGCTTCACAGTGAAGTGGCAAGAGATCTCTATGCCAGTTTGTCCCTTGCTGAGAAAGAGTGGCATCCAGGGTTTACTAATGTACAAGATCATACCCCTGACTGATGAAGCTAGTCTGTTACTCTGCAGATATGCTTTCTAGTTGGAAGACATACACAAATATCTAGAAGCCTTAACTCTTCTAGAGGTGAAGACTGCTGGTTAGCAGAACATGAAGCATTGTGCTACTCAGCTACACAGTATTTTAATGAGTCTTAAGGCTTCCATACGCTTATGTACACTCGTATGGCTTCAGTAAGATTAGGTGTTGGCCATTTTTGACCAAAAAGACCATCCTAAAGCCTATAATGAATCAGAAGCCAGTTGTTTTCCTAGACTTCAGTGGAACTTTGAAACCTTGAGATTTTCAATTGCCCAACAGTCTGTTCTGTCATATGGTTATAGCCCAGATTCATATGGTACATCTGACCTTTGCTGGTGGTTCAATAGCCATGAAACTTGGGAAAGCATCTAGTCCAACAAAAGTAGAAGAGTTATTTCATCCTAGGTTTTCCCACTGCTCTTCTTACAGAGGATAAGTCAGATAAGAGAAGCCCTCTCTCCAGCACAGAAGAGAAGGAACCAAATTTTTGTCCCCATTAGAAATGCTCTTCTGCTGCCAGGCTCTTCATAAACCAATGAAAGTCCTACACAGATTCCCCCCCCCCACCCCCTTTAGCTATTTTAGGCTTTAATATTACCCCTCAAAATCAATGCAGAAGCAAAGCTGCTCTTTCACATTAATATAATCCTACCACAATACTGAAGCTAACCTCATCCACTAGGAATAACAAGTTACTGAAGGGGCACAAAAAACATCAGGGCTAAGTCAAAGTTTAGCAGAGTATAGACTAAAGGCAAGGATAAAACCCAACAGCTATCTTAAAGGGTCTTCCCACTCACAAAAATTTTTTTTCAATCAATAAATTCCTTTTACTTCAGAGTTTTGGAAGCTGTTTTGCAATCTGACAACAAAAAAGTGTTAAGATCTAAAAATATGGTTCACAATCTGTTGCACAATAGCTACAGGAGAAATACAGTGCAATAGTTAGATAATTATAGTTAATAACTCATCACTGCTTTCCCACCACTTTCTTCTCCCTCTTCAGAAAAACAAAAGGAAGAAACAAGGGAAGTTTTGCACAAGACACCTTCAGGCTGCAAGCTTATTTTTCAAATCATGTCTTGTCTTGGAAGCTAGTATTACTCACATGGATGCATTTAAAGCTTTGACACACTTTGGACAGAAAGGCTGAACCTACCCTTTTCAGCTTCATGCATATAATCACAGCATTTGTATCATGACCTCTAGAAATGCTTTGTTATTAAGTCAATGCTTCCCAAAGTCCTCCACACAGCCACATTACATAACATGCTAGAAACTTCTACCCTTGCTGGAGGAGGATGTATGTATCCTTATTGCTCTTATCCTACCTATGGCACCCAAAGGGGACAAGACTGTTCAAAAGTCCTCTTGACTGTTCAGCAGAAAGACCATTTAATGGTATGAAGTCAGTTTCTTCTTTGTGCAAGCTGCTCTGTACATGCCCAGCCTAAGAGCAGAACTTACAGTAGCACAGGCAGCACAGACATTACCCAGTTATGACATTATCCATTTATTTCACAAAACAGAGCCCAAATGTGCAGTGCTTTCCTTCTTACAGAGACCATACCTTTCTCTTTCATAAAACACTATAGACAAGGAGGAGGGGCTGTTTGGGTTTTTTATGGGTTTTTTTAGTTTCTTTCAAACCATCTATTTCCAAGGCAGAATACTCTTTTTTTCCAGCTGTAAGCAGAGGGAAGAGAAGAACTGGTAGTATAAGGAGAGCTACTGTGACAGTTGTCCTAGCAAACTGGCTAAGAAGACTAAAATATGTGCTTCCCTTCCCCAAGCCTTTAGGCACCTATCCAACATATCCTAGTAATTTCCCTGGAATTAACATATTTCTTGACAACTTGACTTAGAGACTGCTTATACATAAAGCAGCAGACAGAAGTCAAATCACATTGCTTTGATTGGCTCAGTGACTGGTTCTGGCCTTCCTCTGAAGAGACAGTTTGGCTTACCCAAATTGCTTGACTTTGAGACAGTAATTTCAAAACCCAGTTTTGAGCAAGTGGAAACTGGGGTGAAGCCACCATGTCTCAAATCCTAGGTGAAAGAGTTCTTGCTGTCTTAAGGGTCTGCTCCAGTGTTTGACAATTAACTCAGACACTGATTGTCAACACCATTGAAATAATCAGTGTCTAAATAGAGTCAGAATTTCTGACTTCAGTTACAAAAGTTTACACGTTTTCATCAAAGGACCTAAGTAATCTTTTGGTACAAGTTCCCAGATTTTGGCAGGCAAAGCCCCCCATGAACCAGTTTGCTTGTCCCTTTCAGAAGTTCTTCTCTAACATTTCTCACTAATTAGCACTTTCTGGCTCAGAATTTTTTCAGCATTTTTAGCTTAACACCAGATTTCAATAACATTCAAGAACATAATGCCCTGTAGAGACTGTGGTCACCCCTGCCCAGGCTACTGCTTGTCCATTTGCGAAGATGAGCAGCCGAATGCTGAGAAGGAGATGCTATAGGCCAGGATAGAATGGAGAGAGCATCACCATCTTGACTTACATGGGCATGTGCTGAGCTGCTATTCTTCCCAGCAGCAGGAAAAGTTACTAGTTTTGAGCAGCCAGTGGATTCTGCCAATGTAACCCAGGTACTTACATGATACAGAGCCAGGACTGCTGATACTGCACCCCCGTGACTGTTGCTGTGACCCCTTGAATTGTATCAGATAAGAGGTGAACTAGGAAAAGAAGAGAGGGAAATGTTACAGGCTGCCCACATTTGGTTTGAAACTGCAAAAAACCACATTTCCTTTCAGATGGAAGCTGAGTACTAGTACCAAGCATACTTATTTATCTGCACTGTGGATTGATGCAAGGGTGGTGGGGGGTGACAACAGAAAGTTGGAAACATTTGTCCCAATGCTTTTGAATTTGTTCCTTAAATTATTCACAGCTTGGAAAAGCAGCTGATTTCTCCTCCCAACATCAACCTACTGCAGCATTAGACTATTAGATTAGCATTATTCAATATACACACACAGACAGGACTGGAAGAGGCGTCACATTCTGACTCCCTTGCCCTCTTTCCCCCTCTTAACTACTATGCTCAGATTATTTTATGGCATTGCTTAACTTTTCTTTATTGTCAGAAAGCCTAAATTAAAGAGATTATAAATGCAAAGCTCTAAGACAGGTAGCAAGAAGTAACCAAAGCATGAACATGCTTACTACATGCTCAGGACTTGACATATCTGTTAAACAAATTGACTGAGGCTGTGACAGTTACATTTGAGGTGCGATGTACATGTTTGTATATTCATTCCTGTTGACTCTGAAACATCATGGGTGCCTATAGAGAAACAATGCTTAGTTAAGCTTCTTTACATCTTGGGCTAAAAGGTAGCGTTTTAGACTATGCTATGACATTTGCTGATAGCTTATGGTGACATGTGAGCCAACAACCTTAGCCAGGGCTGCCCTAGTTGAGGTTCTAGAGGAAAACAAAGGGCCTCTTGTCCCTTCCAGTGCGTGTGGAACAACGCAAAGGCCCAGCCCTCCCCAACCAATCACTTGTCCAAAAGCGTGAAAGTTCCCAGCCTGTGTGAATTCAGATGGAGAATCACAAGGCAAAGGAGCCATTTCTGAAGGGACATCAGCAAGTGCCTCTTTGCCAAAGAGCATCAGACACTTCTGAGGACAAGCACACCTAATGGAGTGTCTTGTCTTCTTGGACCCAGTGCTGTAGGCTTATCACCCCAGAGAACATTGCTATGTGTCATCTTAATGAAACAGGGGCAAGACTCTACCAAAACATAAAAACCCCAAGACACATAAGACCCTTCACAGCCTGAGTGACATGGAAAAATAACACCCCAGTGTAACATGCAACATGAAAGTCTGGGGACCATGCACTAGTGAGTGTTCAACACCTCACCGATGGAAAGGATGACAACAGTAACCCAGGGGCAAAAGCAAATCAAGAGCTGATTACCGTTCCCTTCTCGGGGGGTCCCTGAATCCGTGAATAAAGTGCTCATGATTTTTTCAAAGTTGCAGCTGGGCTCCATGTTCTCAGGATCTTCAGCAAAGTGTTTCAGCATCTCTCTAAGAACATCGTCCAAGGAGGTGGCCGTTTCATCAAGGATGATGCTGGCTCTGGCCAAGAACCCATCCAGGTCTCGGTGGGCTCTGACTTCCTCCTCAAAATTCTTTAATTTCAGGTACTGTGTTAAGAAGAGATCACAGCATTAGACAGCTGTGTACAATACATACAGCAAAGGACTAGGACCTGTATAGTGTACAAGCTGAAAGTTTGGTTGAGGTTTCCACCACAAATAAGTATTTCTAGAATAATTTTGGCCGTTCAGGTCACATTATAGAATAAAAGGAGTTTTATGTTATATTATTAATGCACTGAAGGCTTGCCTTTTCAAGGCTTATTTTAGCAAAGTTGCTATAGGTGAATGCCTAGATACCATTTATACCCTGAAATAGAAAGCAGAATTTAAAAACTAGTTTTGTTGCCTAGGATAGAACACCAGAGTTAGCCTAGGAGCAAAAACGCTTAAGGGAGAATTTAAAATCCTCTTTAGGTTTAAATAATTCAAGAAGTTTGCAGAAACAGGGAAAGTTATTTGGAAGAAATGGACTCTGAGCTCGGCAGCAAGTTACCAGCATGCATCTCAAGGCAACCTAAGCCAGTTTCTCTCAAACTGGAAACCATCTGCCCCCAGTGCTAAGTTTACATCATTCTAAGTTTACATTGTTCCCAAGGAACATGTGCATAGCATTTAGATTTGAATCAAGTTTAAAAAAAGACAACAGAGGTTGAAACTGTATCAACACTCTGCTGATTATGTCTGCTGTCTCACACTTCTTGGCCTTGACAGGGAAGAAACATCCATGCTGTATCACAGAACCTCCACTCCCTTCTTTATTTGCTAGCTGTGAAGTTCATTAACTGAGTGATCAACCTACAAATGCATTGTTCCCGTTTCACAGTCCTTGGAAGCCCACAACACACAATTAGCACTCAGTACTGGTCAAGAAGGACTGATAGTACTGTCCTCTCCTTCAACAGCTCAAGACTGAATGAAGTGGGAACTGCACTTTGTTATATGGATCTTCTGACAGAAAACCAGCCAAGACTGAGTTTGTGATGTTGAGGAACCGATCATCAAAACGCATTTAAACCCTCAATCCTCCTTAATCTCAGTAGGGATCATGCTCTGGGAGTGTTTTTACAAGTCTGACACCAAGCTGCCTCCACAACCAGGACCTTGGAACATTTGCCCCACTACAGGACCTGCCCAGAGCCTGAGTGTCATGGATACCCTCCTCTCACACACATCCTCTATACCTTTTCCATTTATAACCTAGACACGGAGGAAAAAATGCTAATATCTCACTAATTACTGTAATTATCACAGCAACTATCAAGTTGTCAGTACACATCCATTGCAATTAGCACTGTTTTACTTTGCATCAATCACTTCTTACACAGCATCCTTGAGAGGGAGGATTCTCTGAAGGATTTCAGCTCCCACCCCCAAGGGTTTAATACCATCTGCTCTTAAGAGACAGTGACACAGCTACATTACAACTCCACCTAAACAGAGACCACATATCTGCAAGTGGCCAAGTCAGTCTTAAATTATCACTGCATGAGAGCAGATTAACACACCTATCACCATCTGGTGTCCATGGGGTCACCATATGACCAACCACCACCTCCCAAAGGCAATTAATTTCAGCTCATCTGGCATGCAGAGTCCAACCTAGGAGACAGGTTCAAATAGCAAAGACCAAGACAGGATTTAACGTGGTGGATGGCAAAGGAGGAACCCATAAAGGTGTGAATGGGGTTAAGAGCATCATGAGTTCCACAGTACCAAGGAACTCTCAAAAAAGCAAGAATGGCTTCATGTCACTATCCTCTCCTATGCATGAGAGAAGCCTTCACAAGCAAAACAGTGGCAAGAGAAAGTTGAGAGATAGCTAAGGGACAGCAGAAACAAGTCAAAGGCATTCAAAAGAAGGATATATTATCTGCCCACATCATCACAATCAACACTGATCCTCCAGTGAGTTGTGAGTGACAGCATTGCTTGCTCGTTATGGCAGAACAGCACTGTCAGCAGCTTACTGCAAGTCAAAGCTCCAGCTCTGAACAAGCTTCAGGTGATGCCTTGGGCAAATAATTTTCCATGCCTCAGTCCTGTTATAGTCTATTTATCCTGGTCCTTTATAAGAAATAGGGGCAATACCCATCCTTCTCATCACTCCTGTAACACTGGGGAAGATATGCACATTAAACACCAAAAGGCAATTAGCCACCATGAAAGAATATACCCACATCATTCCAAGACAAACCAACAGCAAATCAGCAGAAGCATGGGTACAGCAGCACCTTGAAGACAGCTCAAACAGAACTGTTCCTGTCAGGATACCTGCTGATTTCAGAAGAGATTAATGATTGCTCCATCACAAGTATTTTTAGCTAGATAGTCAAGTCACACCAGGATACTTGGTGCTGGAAACTGCTTCGCAAGAAACCTGCAACAGCTCAGCCTCCCCTGACTTCAGGAAGTCTCCTGGCCAGTCACACACTCCACCTGTGCAAAAAAGAGCTCTTAACACTACTCATCAAGAACAAGACACAGATTTCCCTTCCAGCACTCCTGATGGGGGACAAGAACCATAGGCTATGACCAGAGACAGGGTCAAGCTAGCAGGGAATCATCTCCAGACAAAGCTGCTGACCTGACGGCTTTTCTGCTAGCAATTCTCCCTTCCCAGACACTTGGGTCCATCTCCTCTGTGACTTAGGTCCAAATTTCCTTTGGATTTGAAGCACAAAATTTCCACTCATCTGCCCTGGAGGCAGAAAGCTGGCAATAGTATCTTTTCTCAAGCCCTGCTAAAGCATGCTAGCTCTCTGGTATTTGTTGCTCAATAGAAGGCTAAAATGCTCAAGCATGAACTATAGTTTAGAAAAGCAGGAATCCTACAGCTCTGGAAAGGAAAAATAAAATAGAAGAGACTTTGTGTGTTAGCTGTTTCCAACTATTTCTTATCAGAGGCAGATCCTGCTTTTGGGCTTAGAATTTGCACTTTAAGTGATTAAGTTCTTGGGTTACTTTCAGTCAAGTGTATACAACTTTGGCACTGGTATTAGACAAGACAAATTATTGACAAAGACACTTCTATTCCTGAGCACAGAATAGCTTATTTTAATTTCTGTGACTTAATATCAAGAAGCATTTAATTCTTCTGATGGTGATTGTTTGGCTTTGTTGGTTTTGGGCGTTTCTTTGGTTTGGGGTTTTTTCCCCCTGGTTTTTTTTTTTAATCATGGAATGAAGGGTTTTTTCCTACTAAAGCATTTCTTTCTCCCTACTAATTCAGCTTGCTGAAATACCTTTTCAGCATTTCATCTGTTGTGGAGGCCTAGAGCAAAGCAGAGAGAGCGCTCTCCAGAATTCCCTATAAAAGCTCCAAAGGCTTTGGAATGCAGATTTAAGAATCCAAGTCACAACCTTCAACAAGCAGTATGTTATTTACCAAGAACAGGAATGCTACAGGTTCATGCAGACAAACCTTCCAACAAGAGTCAGGACAACTTAAAGCAGCATGAGCTATACCTCACAGCCCCAGAGACTAACACTTCATGCTGTATTAAATATGAACCTATTTCTTCTCTGCACACTTTCCATGTATTTTAATAGTGGGAGGTTGGTAGTCATACAGCCTATGGCTCCTATTTTGCATTTTCACCTTCTCATTAGTGAATTAGTCTCAAGAGCAAGTGTAAACTAAATGTTGTTTCCTAATTATCCGCCTGGACTGCATGTTTTCAGGGAATTCACTCCTGCTGAACCTTGAAGGCAGATCTGATTAGCTGGAATAAACAGGAAACCAAATCACAGCAGTGTCTATTGGGTGTTTCTGCTCTCGGTTGGAGAGGAGCTCAGCAGCCTGAATCTCTATGGTGTATGCTTGGATCCCTTTGCAGGCAGCTGCAGAGGAGAAAGTGATGAATTAACATGTCAAGGAATTGTCTGGGACAAAAAGCAGTGGAACAATCAGAATTACAGAGGAATTATTTGGAGAACAAGCAGCACATGGCTTTTTAGGTTTAAAGAAAGACAGAGGAATTAAAAGGAAAGGGGCCTTCCATTTAGGCCAGTAAAAAACAACACTTCCCCATCCCCACAGAGTGTCTCAAGATCCTTTCCCCTGCTTCTAGATAGTAAAAAAAACTATATGTAGAGAGGGATCACACAGCATCTCTACTTACCTTCCTCGATGTGTGCAGTAACACGCAGCCAGCACTTTCATTTTCAGCTGGAAAGGGAGAAAAAAATAATCAGAAAAGTGTTACCATTGCTGGTACCTGACAGGCAGCAGGAACCAAGCAGAAGTCTCAGAACAGGGCGAGGTATCACTTTCTTGGCATAGAATGATCTTTAGAGAAAAGCTGAGACTCCATTTTTTACAACATTTCCCATTTTGGAAGTGTAAACCAAGCATGGAAGCAGCCTTTGGCTTTATCTGATCAGCATGGGTTTGTGTTTTGGTCTGTTTTGGGTTTTTTTTTTTTCTCCTCCAGATTACCCAAGTATTTTTACTCTTCAGTTCTCCCCCCAAGAAAAAGTCTAACTCCTAATCCTTTTGGTAATCATTTAATCCAATGCATCGCTGTTTGATAGATTGAGGCTAAGATTGCATGAGTCACACTCTTTTGGAAACCATTCTTGTCCTCGTTAAATAGTCAAAAATAACACCCAGGCACTTCCAAGGGAGCAGCCTGCGAGAGATCACACGCAGTGACTCGGAGATGAGCACATTAATGTCCTGTCAACTCACCACGATGCCTCCATAAATCTAAGCATAAAGCAACAGAGCTCTTGGGAAAGAAAATTGCTGTTTAGAGACTATTAAATGTCACTTAATATGCAGGCAAGAGACAGGGCTGGGGTTATCCAGGAAGTTCCTGGTTCGAGCTTCCTGCGAGCACCCACATTAGGGTAACTGGGAAGCAATTTTTCTGGGTATAAACCAAAAAACCCCAAATAAAACCCAGGTTTTTCCACAAGCCCACTCCACACTGCTTGTATGGATGGCAGCTACACTGCAGCATCACTATTACCATAGGTACTGTCTGTGCGTCCTTCTCCTTAAGTCCTCATCTCCATACTCCCCAAAAACCCCACAAGACTAAGCTGAAACATGAACAGCTTTCATTCCAATGAGTGTAGTGACAGCATGGAAAAAACCCACTGAAGATCAAAAACTTTTCCAGAGGCCAAGCTGTGGAAAAGTACAGAGATCTGACATGGAGTTACAGCTATTCAGATTAAGTTCTTGCTTCTTTCCCAGATCTGGACTTCCAAATGCTAACCTGTAAGAACAGCTGCAATCCAATTTCACAGGCTGACCACACACACAGAGGCACCTTCAAGCCCAGCCCTGCTATTCCACAAAGTAGTAAGGTGAAGATGCAACACCAGAATTCAAATAAAACCCAATTATTTTTTGCATGCAGAAAGCTGCTTTAACCAAAACCATCCCTAATCAAACAAGTAGTCAAGTCATGTCCACAGTGGAGTTAAAAGGCTGCAACTCAAACTGAAGCATAGTTGACTGAAGTAGTGAAGAAGAGGGAAAGGATTGCTGCCTTCTCCTACTAAAAATAAGATGGTTCCGAGGCTTTGGTTGTGCTGCCTGACTTTTCCCAAAGTTTACTTGGATGCTGTACATGTGATTAAAAGCATCACTTAACTAGACAAGTCTGCTGGAGCAACAGTCCCAATTATTACTGCTTTTGACACATCTTTTGGAAAACACAAGCTGTTTCATCTAGAAAACATTATTTATTATTAAAAAGCAAGCACCCAAATAAACTAGAAACATCAAGCATTCTCCTCAGGCTCTTAAATTTGTAGTTCTCCAATGCTCACTTACTCAACTTACGACCTAATTACACATGCAAAAGTATGCTGGAAGATTTAGAAGCAATAAATATTCATTGAGGAGAAAACACGTTTTGGTTTTTCTGCTCTTACAAGAAGTAGTTCTGGAGAGACAAAAAATACCCACAACCCTGAACAATATCCAAGCACATGCTCAAGAGGTATCTGCAGTCTGTCCTTACAGAAATTCATGCTGTCCTCTTATCCTTCTGCAACTTGTGCTGCTTCTTATCAGTTTCAGGTGTTTATCAATCTTCCCCACTGACAGCTCTCAGGTACTCCTCTTGGATGAGCACTGAGGACCGCTTTATCAACACAAGCAAAAACATCCAATTACATCTGTTGGACCAGGGTCTTTCAAACTTCTCAGAACAGTTTCTGAGTACAGAGGTGATGCTTTGGAAGGCCCAGGACCTCATTCATTATTTCATTCGAGCAGTGTGTCACTCAGACTTGATCCAGTAGAAAGACACAGCTGGATATGGCCAGCCCAGTTCTGGGCTGTTATTTTAAAGGTCTGCTGGAGTGCCAGAATATTACTTGGGGATAGTGGATCCACTGGAACGTCAGAAAACAGAGAACACAGGGGAGAGGGCAGGGAATACACAGAGACTTCAAGTGCTCTTCTGCCTGGCTTATGAACCACCTGTTTACTCATGGCAAGGGAACCCACCAGGCAAAGCAGGATAAAACTGCACTGAGGTTACTCATCAGGAGATAACAGCTAAAAAAAGACCAAGACCGACCACCACCAGCTTAATACCCATTTTCTCCTCATTCATGGCACTATCCCCACTTCCCTCCAGGTATTAAGGAGTTGAAAAGATGCAAAACCCTTGACCCTTGCACCTCCATGGAGGCACCCTTCATAGGCGCAGAACAGATCCAGAAAAACAAGGATTCACTCTATACTAATAAGAAAAGCTATCCATAAATCAATCAGCACTTATGTCTCACTACCAGAAGTAATAACTAGATTTCACATCTGAATGTCAGGATAAAGCATACTTAAACCAAAAAGAGGTCAGGGCCATTTAAAATTTTCACCTCTATTTTTGTGGTCCTCCTTGCTGGACAAAGGAGGCTGCAAAAGCCTATTTTAGGTAAGCTAGCTAGCTACAGGCATTATTGTCTCTGTCCTCACACATAGTTTAAAGGAGAGCTGCCAGGGGTGGCTGACCTTATCTGTTAGGCTACGGTCCAGGTTCTGCCCAGGGGAAAACCCAAAAAGTCAGCGACGCATCTCCGACATCCCCTGGCAGCAACATCAAGGCGACAGGCATATCCCGAGTTTCTGGAGGCATGCACACAGGCACGCAGCGACGAGTGCCTCGCTGGGAGGTCACCCCAGCTTTAGCAGCGCTGAGGAACTGCCAGCGTTAGGCTGACGCTTGTGGCCTTGCGTCAGCACGTTCAGAGCCCTGCCAGAGCACTGTGGCATGCCTCCATTTTTTTATTCTCTGCTATCTGTAGAGCAGGACTCATTCAGGTTCTTAACATGGACAAGATTTAACACTGGGGAGTGAGAAATGCAACAGGAAATTCATTTTGTATGATCTAAAGCAGTTTCATCCCAGCTACCCTTCACATATCCCTGATAGTAACCCAGAGAAATTAAATCCTCTACTTGTTTCCCTTCCACCCCCCCACCCCGGTCCCCTGTTCAGATAATAATATCTTATATGCAAACACAACCCTGAAAACAAACCCATGAAAGTCATATGCCAAAGTTCAAGGGTTTTAACCTTTTACCTCAAGAGATCTCCTTTCACTTAATATCCCCTTTCCATCCCTTTCCTTGTACGTCTCCAGTGCTGTGCATAACACGTGAGAAGACTCAGATATCTTTGGAGCAAAGCCACCACTGGATGTCTATAACATATGAACACCACCAGCATCTCAATGCCATATTTTTCTTTGGGATCAAGAAGTGGAAGTTGGAAAGCATGACCCTCCTGGCTGTGCAGGTGTCAGCATACATTACTTCAACCTACATGCACTTCCCAGTACATCTGCACAACAGACAGACTGATAAACCAGAGCTGAACACTAAGTTGACACTTCCATGCTTTTCTCAGAGAAATACCAAGGATCCAGTGTAAGCAGAAATATTTAAGGTCTGGAGGTTTTTACTATATAAAAAACTATTTTATCTGTGCTTTCTTCAGGGGTCTGAGCAAATCTAAACCTCAACCACTTGTGCTGTGAGCAGCAGTAAGCATTTTGCTTCTAGAATCTGCTGCTTTCAAAAATATAAATAAAACCACATCAGCACATAGCATGAGCTAGGAGCTTGTTCAAAGCAGTGGAGACACCTGTAACTTGTCACTGGCAGTAAGATTGCACAAGCAGGATCCTCTGCTTTGCTGTCCTGATGTTGTTACTGTAAGTCTGGACTCATCCCCAGACTTGAGTAATTTTGGTGAAATGCCCTTACATAAAATAGCTGTGTCCCAACTATCCAACATTCCCACAATTGAGTGGTGTGCTGAGTTGCAGCAAAAAGCTTAAAATCACCTGGGCTTTTTAAACCAACAGCTAGGTTAAAGGCAGGTGGGAGTAAGCAACTAGCTGCAAGTTTCTGGAGCAGGCTGGGAAGGAAAACTTTCCCTGAGTAACGCTCAGGACAGACATTTCAACATCTGGGAGGGTGAAGGACCATCACATCACGCTCTTTGGCCATCACTGAAGAACTGGAAAGAGGTGGACAGCACAAGACAAGCGTGCCAAGCAGTGTCACACCCCCACAACTCCTCAGACATCCACGTGCCACAAAAGCAATCTTTTGTTTTTATAAGGAGCGACAGGCTTTGTCATGAAGTTTTGGTCAGGGGAAAAATGTGTGGTTTTTCCCTGTGAAACAGAGGGATGAGGAACTCAAAACCCCAGGGAAGTGAACTCTAAAGGTACACACCCAAAGTGAAACACCTAAAAGGGAGAACACTGCTTTTGTGTGGAACCACCCACACGACCCAACACCCCCTCACACACACCTCCCTTGGCTTCAGAAGCACCGCTTTGAAAACACCCTCCATCAGGAAATACAGAGGGAGGCTGTCTCGCTCCCCCCACCCCACCCCCAGCAACACAATCGGTGTATCCACTTTCCATTAGAGTATAGGAAGCTTTGGGAGCCCAACATCCCACGCTGACATCAAACTGCTAAAACAGGAGTTATCAGATGGAACGCGTGGGTCAGCATTGTGCCTGGAGACATAAAAAGGACCTTGGTATTAATGTGAGGAAATGTGACTATTGTGTGCAGAATGATACCCATTCAGGCCCAGACCACTTGTCTCTGGACACTACTCTCTCTGGAATATCCTTGGCGCCAGCATCTAGCATTTCTCCTTGTCTCCTTAAAGAAAAAAGTTATCTCAGCAGAGGCTGGGCCAGAAGTGAGAGCAAGCACCATGTTTTGCTAGGAGCAGCAGCAGCAGCGGGTGTGCACGTGCGTGCCTCTGGAGCAGATTACAGGAAGCTGTCAATTCTCCATATCTAGGAATGATCAATTGTCCAGAGGGTGGAACAGGCTTTAATTTCTCCTGAAGCTTAAGTCGCATTCTGTTATTTCCCCATACACACCCCAAAGCAGCCACAGAGTGCTTTCCAACTGGCTTGTTGCTGCCATCAAAGTTTTGCCTTCTTCCCTCCAAAAATTGGTTTGAGCACCTCTCTTCAGGCAAAGCCACCAGTATGAGCACCAGCTGTAAGAGGCAATGCATACTGCCAAGGTTGAGCAGCTACGGCTCCAGAAATCCCTGATAAGTTGTGCCCAAGTTTAGGAAAGAAATCCTGTGCATACCTCTAGCACAATCTGGTGAAAGGAGAAAGGGAATTATTTTAAAACCCCAAACTGCAAGAACATTGTCCAAATGATGGAAATATTTCCCTGGCTGATTTAAAGGAGCTGCCAAGCAGATAAGAACATTGACAGCCAGGCTGTGACCCCACATACTTTGCGGACCCAGAGCAACAAGTGAGGCTTGCGTTGCCTGTCCACCAACTTTAAGCCTCAACCTAACTCTGAATGTTGTACTCATTTGAAGGGATTTATTTCCAAGTGTGCTGCAAATACAGCAGCAAGCGGTTGAATCCCCTAGTTCACTGTTTCTGTGACAGGCTAGAGGGATGCATGTATGTACACCTGCAGTCCAGGCTCCAGAGGGACTTATGGAAAAGCCCACATAAAATGTACCAAAAACAGTGGCAGTCAAACTCTTATCCAGATAGTCTTAAGACAGAATGGTTAATACACCTCTAGCTAGGTAAGAAAACAGGAAAGCAGTTGTAAAGCCGTGTAAGAGCCTGCAAGCCATGAGACAGCTAACCTAGTAGCTATGAAATAAACAGGGCACGCTGGTCTGAAGAGGAAAGAGGTCCCCCCTGCTACACAAACTCACTGATTCTCCTCACTCTCTCTGGTACAAAATTCAGAGTAGATTTAGATTAGTTATTAGGGGGAAGTTTTTTCCAGAGAGAGTGGTGAGGGGCTGGAACAGGCTGCCCAGAGAGAGGGTGGATGCCCCGTCCCTGGAGGTGTTCAGGGCCAGGTTGGATGGAGCCCTGGGCAACCTTGTGTAGCTCCAGGCCTGAGGTTGGTGGCCCTGCCTGTGGCAGGGGGGTTGGAGCTCTATGATCCTTGGAGTCCCTTCCAACCCATGCCATTCTATGATTTTATGAAACTTTTTTTCCCACCTGCAGCACAAGAAAGGCAATATCCCTTCTCCTGCACTGGGGATTCCCTCTCTGACCTTCAGCAAAGGTGTTGGGGGGGGGGGCGGGNNGGGGGGGGTGGGAATAAAAAAGACTATCTGGGGCTAGAATGCTGTACTGAGTCCTGGAAAAATAAATGCAGCAGGGCACAGACCTAGCATTTCACTTATTTGTCACACATTTATTGTGACTTTGGTTAAAGTCTGTTTCTCTAAAAAACATCCTGACCTTCCCCCAGAAATGCAGATCCCAGGTCCAAATGCATCCACAGCTTCAGATAAAGATCCACCTTCATGCTTCATGTTGGAGCTACTACCATGTACTGAAAACAGAAATCTTGCCACCAAAGCCTAAGCTGGAAGGATGAAAGGTAGAAGAGAATTTCAAAAAAACCCACAATTATCAGCTACTGCAAGGAAGCAATAAGACATCCAGGAGAAAGGACCCAAGTGTCAAGACTGTGAAGCATTTTAGTGCCTGGGCATCTGTACTGATTTGGACTCAGTATTCCATGCAACAGCAGTGTTAATTAAAAAAAAAGAGATAGGCCATACCTTAGATTTCTTCCAACTATGCTGTTTTACACACATCTGTGCAGCATTTTACAGCTATGGTTACTTGTTGGAGTTTTATGGGCCATGCTAGGTTTTGTTGGCTCAACGTTTAATCCCACACAGCAATCTCTTTAAAATAGAATTACAGTAAAGTGCATCCAATTATGCTCATAGCAAGCTGTACATCCATCATATGGAGATTAACAGCTCGACAGGATGATGGCAGAGCTGTCAATGCATGTGTAATTCCACTTAGGTTGCCTGCCAGCACCCTGCCCATAAGGTACCAACTCATCCCCTCCCCAGAAGAGATTTTTGGCTCATTTAGTCATCATTACAGTGGCCAGCAGCCTCACAGCAGGTCATTAGAAAAGGTCTCCAAGAGAAGAGATTCTGGACACCACATTCAGCCAAAAGACCAAGCTGTGATGACCAGAACATGCACACAGACACTCAAAGATATCACAGAGTAACTATTTATCTTCTTTCAAGTTTTTCCTGCTGGAGATTGAGCAAGTGTATTTTATGCACTGTTAACATAAGCATCACTCTTTGCAGAAGACAACCCACTGTTAGTCCCACTCTTGGGCCAAACAGCAGCCACCCAAGCCCCAGCAAGTGTTGCATGACAGAAAAGGGCAATATCAAGCCCTCTGACATAAGGAGGCTTTCCAGCTCAAAGGTTTCACCCGGCTCAGAGAAAGCAAGAAAATGGGGTAGGGATGGAAAGATGTCACGTCCATGCTTGCTTTTCCAATGTGACAGAAATCAGAGGATCTTGTAGGATCCTGTAGGACTAGCTCCCTTGAGGGGGTGGAAATTAGACTTTGGGGTGAATCTTGCATTGCCTGAATAAAGCCTGCCTTCCCCTCACCCCTCCCCTTCTTCAGCTTTCTTTCCAGCTTCTCTTGCTGGAGACAAACACTGCAAATGCTCAGCTCCACAGTTTTGTTCCAGGAACACAAAACCTGAATATGAAACAGAAGTGATACAAGGGCATTTCTGAAAAGGATTCCTTTGCGGAGTTGAACAAGCAGCAATATTCCCAGATACACCTCAAGTGAGGGAGGAGTTAAACCTCATTTCTAGAGAAAAGAGCTCAGTGAGCTCATGAACAGTTAGGGGGTTTTCTTCCAGAAGTTCAGGCTACTTTCATTAGAAGACCTTAAAGGGTTCACTCAGCCACCTAAATCAGCTCTCCAGGAAGATTAGCTATGCCCTCTGCAGCCAGAGACTGACTTAGTATGTAGAAAATCAACTCTAGAAGATGCTTCAGTAGAATCACCTCTGAGAAAGACCTGACAGCCTAGAAGACTCAAAACCTGGCATCTGAGTAATCCTAAATCTCATTCTCAAAGAGAAGAGCCTGGATTTTGGCTTCCTGGACAACTTTGAAACTGAGATGGGAAGTAAATAACCCAATAAATCTCACTTCACACCTGGCCTTATTGAAAGTCTGGACTTTAGGTCTGCCTGAAGCCTCCATCCTTGCATGTGAAAGGAGACTCCAGTATATCAGAAGTCCATTTTTCCTTAAAAATCCTAAACATCTCAGCTGAAGAAAAAGGATGCAACTAATATCACTGTTCAAAAACATCAGTGCTTGAAGGAAATAAGGAAGCCTTTTTTTTTTGTCTTGTTTTGAATGGAAGGGAAAACACTTATAAAAAGCCCAGGAGGACACACAAGGAAAGTCAGCTTCTTCAGACATAGAAGAATCCACAGCACTTGCATTCCTCATCCCCGAACAATGCACCCCACGGCATTAAGCCCAGACTTGTCATAGCAGAGAACAGTTCCCCTTAAATCTTTCAATTAAGGTGGCATTTATAAAATTGCAGGCTTGAAAATTGCAAGATATTACTCTCAACTTAAAAGTCACTGCTCCAATTCAAAAAGTAGACTCAAGATAGTCAGAGGTCTGGCCCATGCCTCTTCTGCATCACTGTCTCCAATGAACTGCTCACTATAATCAATTGGTATTTACTTGTAATCTAAAAATAACTTTGAGCAAATTTAAAGAACTCTCCAATCCTGTGACGCCAAGTATAATCCAGAGCCCTCGCTTTTAATCTCCAAAATAGTCAGTGCCTACATAGGCTGGCTCCAAACTGCCTCCAGCTGCCAAGATGAAACCCAGGCTGCTGCTGTGTCCCAGAGATTACATTTTCCTAGGCACATACCACTGAAGTCAGGTTTTGCTAGCCCTCGTCCTTTAACATCCTCTATAAATCACATCCCAAATGATAAAACTGTATGTCAGAGGCAAAAGCAAGCTCTAGAGAAATCTAGGAATGTCATTCCTGAATAGCAAGCCTTTTAGATATCTTCACAATTTGTGCTAACTAGGCTGTTTGGAAGTCCCCTGCGCACTCTACTCCCCACATCAGGCAAAGTTTCTAAAGGATGCTGGTGCAGCAGAGTACACAAGGAGCACAGTTTTGGGCAGACAGCACGTCACACACAAGCACTGCCCTGTGCTATAGGCATAACTGCGTGTTGTGGAGGGGCTTATCTCCATCAGAGATGTTGTACAGCCTGGTTTTCTCCTCATTTTTGTTATCTGCCTCAACAGAATAAGCGTAGGTATTGCCTGCCTCTAGTCTGGATGATTAAACCCAAAAAGCAAGTATCCAACCCCAAAAATGCCTCTATACTCTTCCTTCGCTTACTGGTTGCTGCAGAGAACAGTGGCTGACCTGAGGTGAGTCACAGCTCCGACTCAGCGCCAGCATTTCAATTAAAGTCTGATAAAAAAAGCTCAAAAAACCTCAGGAAGCTCCAAAGCCACCTTCAAGTTCTCTCCAGGAACCACAAACATCAAAAATCCTGGCATTTTTAACTAGAAACAGCTCTCCTCCAGTGACCTGGCCACAGCAGCAGGAGCAATGGCAAGGCCCCTGCCCCAACTTGAGGCCTTGTTTTAAAACAGGAAAGGACTCCTAATGACTCACACTCAGCAACCAGATTTTCTATTAGGTTTAACAAAAAACAAAAGGAAACAAACCCTAAGCAAACTGCTCCAGAATTTCACAGGGGGGAACAACCCAGCTTGTTGGGGGCAGCACTCACCAGTGGCGTTCGGTGGCACCTCCAGGTTGACGTTAACGAAGAAGCGGATGCTGTCCCCTGACACAATGGAGGAGTTCACAGCGTCGAAGAGCTCCTCACCCGCCGTCTCCTCCTTGGCCTCGCAGCCATCATCTGTGTCGCACTTGAGGTACCCTGTAAAAAACACAGGGAGAGCAGTTGTCAGGGCTGTGGGCCATGCCAGGGCCCAGAGCTACCACGGCATCAGTATACCCACTGATCATGGCTGTCGGGGCTGCAGCAAGGCCTTGGCAGTGCCTGGGGCCTTGTGAGAGGCTTCTTTTGTGGTGAGAGCTGAAAACTGGAAGCAATGAGATCCAGCACGTTTTAGGTTGGCCTCAGGCTTACATCCGACAGGCTGCTCTGGAGCCTGCTCAGTCAATGGCACAAGAGGCAAATGGAAGGGCCTTGCTCCTCTTCAAAATAAAAAACCAGGAGGAAAACTCAGACTGAAAACTGTAAAAGCACCAAAAAGCCACCCAAAAGCAAGAGCTGCACCACTGCCCACCCTAAACACAATACATTCATCAGCACAGACATTTGCTTGCAGTTCAGCAACTTGAAACTGAGGAAGAAAAAAAAAAAAGAGAGATAGATGTTTCCAAGGAGACACCTGATACCGACAGACCAACCTGCAGCTCCCCATGGGGCAGAGGAGCAGGTCACAGGAGGCAGCAGCACCAAGAAAGCAAGACAAGTTTCTTAATTACAGCGGACAACTCCTTAGCCTTTCGCAACACTTCTAATTAGAGTTTAACCTAGCCTTATTCAACAGCAAGCTGGTTCACTGCAACATTTTATTACGAAGCAGCTGGAGGACTCTTGTGGCATGCTCGTGTATCATGTTTAATTAGGAGAATTAGGGACATTATAGAATGTCAATTTTTACATTACGAGGATTATTCAGCAGCTTCTACCCATCTTCTGACAAGTCTTTTATGCCTAATTTGAAGCAGGAGGGACATATTTCATTAGCTTGCTTTAGGCACTACAGCAAAATGAAATGGGTGAGCTTCAAGGCAGAGGCTTGAATGGAAACTAAAATATTGATAGCTTTTTTAAAGCCTCATATAAGCAAACATAGATGCAGCAGCAGCTGAAAGCAGCACACTGTCTAAAGGATCTTGAGCCAACAGTTTGCCAGCACAAAACACAAGCCCTGAGCAGGAAGACCACAAACAGGAACTTGACAACACAGGACAAGGACTTCAGCACGTCATAGGTAACATGCTGATGGATGATCAGCATCTCCCCAGGAGGGCTGCAGGGGCTTCAAGCCTTCAGGTGACTTCTGAGCTGCTTATCTGAAGCATAGGAAACCTAGAGAACTGTTTAACTCATCTCCCAATTTCTGAATTTCTGCCTCCTTCCTCCATCCACTCAACAAGAATAATTAGGAAATTAATTGGTCCTATGAGAACTGGTCTGAGGGCTTCAAAAAACACCCAAGTTGCTGCTGTCCCCATCCAGTCTGCCAGACACCACCAAAATGTACTAAGAGTGCTGTCCTCTGCTGCTAGCAGAGCTTAGATGGCCATTTCCATCCCTGCATGATGGAAACTGTTCCAGAGAGAGACAGAAGGAAGCAAGATGAGGAAAGACTGGGAAACACCTAAACATAATACCTGAAGTATCACAGCGCTATGGACACTAGCAGGTATGGAACATCTGCACAAGGGCTGATAGATATGCTAGTACTGCAGGACAGCCTGTGCCCTGGAGGGAGGACAACAACTAGACAGGATGCTGCTGACAGCAGAAGTACCAGAAAGCCCCACACAATCATCTCTATCCCAAACAAAGTGCCAAACCTGGTGCTTGGTTCCTCAGAAATGTGTGATGGAGATCATAACCTCCCCTCAGCACAGCAGAGGGCCCACCAGTGCTGACAGACCTCCTGGTGCCAGGAGAGCTTCAGCAGCCCTGCAAAGCAAAAATCAGCCTGACACAGGTTCAAACCCATGATCCTAGCTTTTCTATCTCAGCCATATCCAGGATTGCAGCTCCAGGGAAGCTGTCACAACAGGCTTGCTCTTCTCCATCCTGCCCACACAGTAGATCAGGTGGGAGGCATAGGGGGGGCAAGATGGTTTGAGCAGACAGCTCAGAGAATATGGTTATGTTTTTTGCCACTGTCCTAAGGGACTTATAACAGAGGAGTAAATGGGTAAATGACAAGCAGGAAAGACTATTTGTTCCCATCCAAACCCCACTGAAACCAGCTTGGTAAGAGCACAGCAGTTGTGGGCCCTGAAAGCAGAGAGGGCTGGAGACAGGAGAGAAGCAGGACAAGAGCTGGAAGAAGGGCAAGGGTGGAGTAAGATCAGAGGGTTGGACAGAGGTCAGCGAGGACTCTGGCAAGGGAAGCATCCTCTGTTCCTCCCTCTTTAGGGGAGGAAAGAGCAGAACAAAAGGCAGCCGAGTCCCGTGTCCCTTGGGCAAGGGACGGACAAAACACTCAAGCTTGCAAATAATCCCAAACCTGGGCTGTACAGGAACTGCACTCCCAGGCAGGTGTCTGCTTTGTCACTAAACCACCTCAAGGCTTCAAGCCACTCCTGTTTTGAATCCTATAGTCTATTAGTCTGCCAGGCATTTTAAAGCACAAGCAGCTTAACGCTTGTCAAAGGCAGGGTCACCTCGAGGTGAGATGATGAGATGTGTGCATGGCAGATGCACCTTCCCTTACTTCTGAGCATGACTCAATAGGTGCCTCCAGCCCTGGCAGCTGTTCTTCCTCTATCACTTGATGATCGCCAAGTGCCACTCCTGCCACTTGAAGGGCAGCAGATGCCACAAGCAACAGCAGAAGCTGTTCAGCTCCTCTGAAAGTTTGATTGGTGTTCTGCAGAAATTCAGAGCAGGATCTGGTATGGTCATTGCACAATTTGTGTAAATATCAATCAGGTTTCCATATGGAAGCACAGACTCAGTAACACTTTATAGCCTGTGCTACGAGCAGTTGCTTGAAGAAAGTGGAGGGGTGTTAGACACTTTTGCATACTGCCTCAGGTTGGCTGGGGAAAAGTTTAAGACCTCCAAAATAATGCTCCTCCATTTCTGTCACTGCAGACTGCCACCTTCATACAAAGGCAGCATTTGCTAAAGCACCATGACAGGGTGAGTCAGACCTCTGAGCACAGCACAGGAAGTACCACTTCAGCCTGAAATACAGTCTGAAAGTACTAGAGACAAGAGATTTTGCTGAGTAGGTGGCTAGAGTCAGGAGATCATTGCAGCCCTCCTTGGAGATCACCTTTTGTGGTCAGAATGACCCCCCTCCCCCCCAGTCCACCCTGCAGGACTCATAACAACAAGAAATGGAAAAGCATGAAAAGCAGGTGAGGCCAAGGACAGCAGCACCATCCTTCAGTGCTGCAAGAACAAAATTAATTCCTCAACCCATGAAGCTGTAAAGCAGGAGATGCCTTGACCCTAAGTCTTCCTGTGCCGCAGGTCATCCTTTGCAATGAGAAAATAAGCTATCCCCCCATTTTATTCAGGTACTGGGAAGAAAAAAAAGCAAAACAAAGAAAACCCCACCAATTTCTCTAGTCACTCCCCTCTAAAACATCACCCCTTCCCCTGTGATTCATGCCTGGTCCAGGCCTGCTTTGCTCTAACATCTCAACACCTATCCCCAGCCTTCTCTCCTTACTCTCATCACATCAGATCCACTTCATCTTCCCTGTTCTTCCACTATCAACCCTCTCAACTCTGACAAGGTGCTTGGCCTGCAGCTATTTTGCTTTAGAGCTGAGTTTTAATAGCCACGGGCTCTGCCGGGAAGAGAGTGAATTGAGCTGCAGCAATTGGAGGTGGCATCACCTCTCCCTCCCCTGGCTTAGTGGCACCTGGCAGCTGTGCTCAGGGTAATAAAAATCAGAGTAGTAGTTAGCAGGAAGCACAACTTCAGCCAAATCACATACGTTCCCTAGAAAAGCTCAATTGCTCTGTGGGAGCAGCACTTGCAGCCCAGGGGCTGCAGACTTCTCCAAGAAAGCCAAAGTCTTAATCATCAAACTCAATTTCCTGGGAGAAAAACAGCTATATTACTAATGACATCACCCTGAATGCCAGGTTGAGACTTATGCCAGACAGCCCCAGCACAACCTCTCAGTGCCTCTCTAAGGAGACAAAGCCAATCGTGGTATTTTGATCAACATCTGCAAGCACGCACACTAACCAGGAGGTTAGGAGTGCAAATACATCTACCCACACTTTGCTGCAGACTCAGTTTAGCACAGCAACCTCCACAGAACATCTAAAGATAGATCTTTTGGGGTAGATCAGGCACTTTTCCTTTCATCATTACCCAGATGTTGCAGAGTTTTGTGTAGCACACAACATGCCCAGATTTTTTTCTTTAGGCAGATACATTGCTGCTACTGCTTCAGCAAAAAGTTTATATGGATGAGAAGGTGCACACACACTTAAGCTAGATTCACAGGGTAAAATAGGAAAGCTAAGATCAAAACTTGCTGCCAAGTCTCTGCAAAAAAAAATCACTGGCTTTATTTCTGAAGGACCACATATGCTGCATTAACACTCTGAATACTCAAAGCAGTTTTCTGGAAACCACTGATTTTCCCCTCAGCTTCCAAGTTAGTCTACACTACAAGTCTGGAAAAGTGTTGCCATTGATAGCACCTGTTTGCACAGCAATGCCTGCTGCCTCAGCCAAATCTAAGCCTCCAGAATCGTAGGGTGACATCTGCTCTTAAGCAGCAGTAGTTGCCCTCTCCCATGAAAATCTCTGAATTCAAAGAGCCAGAAAGCTAAAGTTACATTAAAAAGCATTCTTTGAGATCGTATGATTGGCAACTCAACACTACCAGCCATGCTCAAAAGCCTCCTGAGATTTCTCCAATGAGTTTTCAGGCCCAGAATGCTGCAAAATTGCAGAATGGTCCTTTCGACTGGCTTTGTAAAACAGCACTTGGTCACCTCACCAGAACGCAGGAGCAACTGCATGCACTGTGCTCCTGACAGATCCAGTAGCCTGAGAAAAGCAAAGGTTTTCATCCAACATCACTGCTTCAGATATTTTTTCACTGATCCTGATCCCTATCAAACTGAAATCCAGTGGTTGGGCCCCATCTGAGTGTTTGAAGCCATAAATCTCACACAAACAGCCACTTCTGCTGCAGGTCACACACGCACAGGGGTTGGTAAGTTCTTGTTTTGGAAGAGCCCAAGAGCTAATTTACTTTCTCCAAAGAATTACAAGTCAAGTACAGAAGGAAAACAGAAGCAATAATAATATATATTCAATAGCTTTTAAAGGTAAGTGGGCATTAGTCCTAAAATCAGGTCTGGTTCTTTGAGCATGCTATAATGTAGTGTTATGGAACTCAAGAGAAAATTAAGCCCTGTATCTAACTAAAAATTAGTTGTGATACTGATATTAAGTTAAAGTAATTTGACTTTTTCCACTTTTTTTTTCAGCTCACTCCAACAATAGACACTAATTTTTCAGAAAGGCATGAAGCTTTAATTAACTTGAGCTGAAGTGATCAGCCTGAGCTTTAAGCTATCAGAGGGCTTGCTTTGATCCCTCAGTATTGCAGGCTTGCAGATTCACTGCATCACTCAGAAAATCCCCAAATCCCCAACAATGGGTGCAAAAAGAAACTCAATAATGGAGCTTCCACCTCCATTATGACCTTTAACACTCTGCACAACCACATGGACTGATGTTGCCTCCAAAGGTTAGATAACCTTATAGTTAGTTAACAGTGGCAGGGATAAGGCAATTGGGGGATTCAGAAGAGATGAACAAGAACTTTGAATAAGCATTATTAGTTCTAGAAAACTGTGCAGATTGGAGAAGAGGGGGTTAAGCAGCACTACTCCCACAGGCTAACCTCTGTCATGTCTTATATCCTGACTTCAGCATAATTTACCTACTGACTCAAACAGCTCTCCTTTTTCAGAGGAAAAGAGAAAACCTGTATTTACAGAATAGCATCTTTTAGGTTAAGTATTTGCCTAAATATCACATGTCCCTTCAGATGCTCAACTTCAAAATTGGGAATTACTTAGTCTCAAATCAGAACAGTCTGAAAAGCAGTCACAAAAAAAATTCCTTCCTTCCTAATTACTCCATTTCACAGACAAGAACAATTGCAGTGCTGTAACCACAAAGCAATACCCTCCAAAGGCTGCTATCAAGTCACATATTGCAAAGCTGTTTCCCAAAAAATTAAAAATTTAAGCCACACTGATTAAATAAAGTAGTTCTGCATACAGCTGGATGCTTACTAGAATTTTCAGCTTTTTTTTTTAAACAGTCCAGAGGTTCTCTGGCAAGGCTCACTACTTTCATCCTAAGAAGATTTATCCATCGTGCAGCAGGCAGCCACGTGGACATGGTTTCTGCCAGCCCAGGAGAAGACAACTGGGAGGGGCAGGGCTTGTACACAGACTGTGGTGTTGGACTGCTGAGGGTTTGCTGCTGACAATTAATTGGCAGGAGGGATCCAGAACTTAACTTCTGTGCTTCTGGTTGGAAGACATTCTTTATTAAGCCAAATACGATGAGTTGGCACAGGTAGACTAGTGAGTTCTCTTAGTCATCTAGATGTGATTTAGAGAAGCATCCTCTAATCCCAACCCCTCCATGGGTAGCTTAATGGGCAAAAGACCAGTCTGAGTATAGGATGATGCTTCTTAGCTCTTGAGCAGTTACTGGGAGCTCATCAGATATGGGTTTTCAGCCTTTTGGATTCATGACCAACTTCTATGGAGATGTCAATCCCCTACCTAAGCTTTTCAAGTGCTTCAAGACCACAGATTAAACCACAGTCTCCTCTTAAGAAAAAACAAATAAAAAAAATCTAACCCAAACCAAACAAAAATCCACCAAAAAACCCCCAGAGGTGGAAAGTGGCTAGGAAGTAGATCACCAAGACCAGACCTGCATACATTAAGTAACAGATCCCTCCAGTGCTGGTTTGCCATAACTTCAGTCAGACATTTTCCAGCACTACTTCAGGTCAGTCTTCCATCGTGAAAAGCCAGATGGAACCAAAGTCTCCCCCACCACTTCAGTAATAATTCATAACAGAACTGAGAGAACTGATCTGGTACAAAAAACCCAAAATACACCCAGGCACTTTTGAATTAATTCCAGTATTGTATTTTGCAGCCAGATTTCTAGGAAGTGTTGTGAATAATCCAAGTAATTCAGTGGGGTTTTGTTTTTGTTTTGACAAAACACAGCAGCACGTGGAATTTTAATTCTGTACCAGAACCCACAGAAATCAGGAGTGTTCATTTTACCATAGGCTTCCTGATAGACAGTTCTCAGAAATAAAATAAAATAGGTGAGGGACCTGCAAGCTGCCCCCCCCTCCAGCTCTCCATAGGTAGCAGTAGGGCATCTCCTGCTGGTAAACTCAGCATCTCATCAGGGGAAACCCATTGCGAAACAATTGGTTTCACAAAGACATTTAGATTAATCTCCTAGTTAAGCAAACAATGCCAAAACAGATAAAGACAAATTTTTAAAAAAGAAAAAAAAAAAAAGAGAGAAAACCCACAGTACACATACCAAACTGAACTGCAAACTGAAAAACAAAAACAAGCAGATAAAATATATCCAAATATCCCAAGCTAGACTGAGGCCTTGGGGCCCTTCAACACAACTACAATTTATTGTGCCAGCAAAACCAATTAATAAGTCAGAGGAGACCAAGTAGTGAAGGATTTGCTCTGGAAGAGAAAAATTTATGCTGCAATATCTACTGAGCCAGCTTTAAAACAGTGCAACAACTCAAATATCCCCAGCACGATACTGGGACTCCTTCCTTTGGACTGTGCAAGGGGAACTGAAATGCCTTCAGTTTTGTGTCTTAGCAGGGAAAGTTCTTGGGTCAATTAAAAAGCTCATCACATACTGGCAGAATTTAATCACCTTCAGCTAACACCAATGCCTTTAGAGCTAATCCACTTGTAGCAAGCAGTGGGTACTCGCCCACCACCACTACCAAGGAGGGTGCAGGAGGCTGACAGCCAAGCAAATTTGGGGCTCGATGAGTAGTTACTCTGAACATTGATTGCCAAGCTACATTTCATCAGGACTCTAATTACCTTCAGGTTTGGACTGGGGCTACACAATCATCTCATTAGTCACTTAAATTTGCCTGGAAGAAAAACAATTTGACAAAACAACCTTGGTAAAGATTCAAGAGACTTAAACACACAGCCTGCTCACAGGGTGAGGAGGGGGATACCAAGTATCACTGGGCCATGACAGCTTTTCTTCGTTTGCTTGCCCCACTCTCACAGTAAAATCATGGATTTTTACTAGCAAGATACAAAGGACAACTAAGAAATCTGACAATATATACAGGTTGAGAACAGGAAACAGCCAACAGCTGCCACCACACCAGTCTCCATCAGAAACTTCAAACTGGGCAAGCAGAAACTTATTTCCCTATTTTTCCCCTCTTAACTTTGCCTCTACAGAGCCAGCTACTAAGGAGGTTGTGCATTCCCCCCCCCCTTCATGCCAGTCATATTTCATTACATTTACCTTCTGCAGTGACTTAAAGGCCACAAAAGCAGCTCTCAGTCAAGTTCTTCCAGCAGTAGGGGAAACACACAACATGCTGAAACCCATAAATTTTAGCTAAGACATGGGCTTCTTTAATTAACTTTCAGATTTTTAGCCAGTTAGGAAGTTTGGTACATGGTTGGGACCATAAAAACCCTCTGAGCTTCCAGAATAGTCATTTATTAGCATCCATTCACTAGAAAATCCTTCCTGGGCCTTCCTTGGCTCCTCTGTAATTAACAGAGCTACAGATTATTAAATACTTCAGTAAGTTTTGATGAACAGTAAATATCCAGGAGATTCTTACAAAGCTCTGCTTTGGTGCTGCAGCCGAGGTTACCCTCACTACAGCAATTTAAACTAGAACTGAGGTCTCAACTCAAAGTTTTAACTCTGATGCAGCTGCTATAGAGAGCACAACAAAGGTAAGGAAAAAAAAGAGCTGGCAAAGGCAGACAGTGTCTCTGAACAGTCTCAGATAGAAACAAAAACATCCTAATTACTAAGGATACAGAAAACCATATGTATATGCAAGATCTCAGGAGGAGATAAGGAAAAAAGAGCAACAGGCTCAAGAGATGTTTCTCTACTGAGAAAAGGGAAAAGTGCTAAGGCAATCAAAGGAAGAGGGGTGGGTTTTCTTTCTTCCCCCCCACCTCCCAAACACACAGCTTAGTGATTTGGCTTTTTTCTTGTAGAGGTGTGTCAAGAGCATCTCTTGGTCTTCATAACGAACTGGCAGCTCTAAACAAGTGGTGCCAAAACCAGCTTAATAATTACAGAGCTGAATTTCAAAACAAGCTGTTTCGAAACGATGTGAGAAGGTAACTTCTTTTGCTGTGGTTTCCTCTAGCCCTGATTACGTTTTTGGGTCAGTCTTCAAGGGCCTGAGTGTATGAAACTTGTGTACAGAGAGAGCCAAAGCACTGCCTTGCAGAAGGATGCGAGCCCCGAACAGTCTGTGCAGAAATACACAAGCCCTCAGTTAAATCAGGCAGAAGATGACTCATCACTCAACAGCAACTGAACTTTTAAAAAAGGTCAGCTTGTAATGAGGAATAAGAATGACAGCAGGTTTGAGTGTGAAATAACCAAGAAATCCACTGTATTTTCAAATCACAATTATTACAGCATTCAGTACTGCATGCAGGCTGAAGAGGAACTTGCAAGCAACCTTCCCTTCTTCCCCCAAACCATACAGAAGTGTAAGAGGAGAGCAGCACACAGTTTCATGAAGTCCTTAACGGTAGCTCTAAGGTTCTGTCTCCTTAAGACAAAGGAGGAAGCTGAGCAATGACACAAATGGGTGGAAATAAATACTCACTGCCATGGCACAAAGTTGCCTATCTCACAGGAGAGCATGCACTGGGAATGCCACAAATGTACTCAGAAAACATCCAGAGATCTGGTTGGGGTTTGTCTGGACAGTTAAAGACGACAGGTCCTGGAAGAGGGCATGTAGAGCATTTACACATAAGATACCAGGACAGACAGTTGTGTTCTGTGTGGCAGGAAGGCTTGGGATGAAGTAGGTGGCTCCAGAAAACAGACAGCTTTGTCCTTCATGAGAAACGCTGCTGTTTGATTTGCAGGAAGTCCTTACACAGCTCTCAGCCAGAATCTGTAGGCTTAGTCATCTCTCTGGGTCCCAACTTGAACCATTCTCTTACATTCCCTATCCTCAAGAAAGCACCAACCACATCCCAAAGGGCCCACCAGCAAGCCAGATCAGGTAAGAACAGGGCTACCCAGACTTCATGTCCCACATAACCTTGGAAAACCTGCAAACACCAAAGAAATAAAACCTCCCTGAAGCCCAGCATAGTATTTCTGCCCTTTCACAATGTAGTCCAGCTTTCAGAAAAGACCTCTTACTAGAGATGAGAGTACATGCTTCCAGTTTCATCCTTTTACTCCTAGAAATTGGCTCCACATAAAGCTTTCAGAGAAGGCAAGCGAGACAGTGCCAAAGGAAATGCTGTCAATAGCAGTGCTGAATCTACTGCAGCTGACATCTGGCAGACATTCAGCTTCCCCTTCCCAGATGTTAACCTAAGACTTGGCCCCCTGGAACAAGATATAGCTGTTACAAAGCTTAACTAAGCATCTACAGGCTTAAATAACAGGAGCATTTTGGTCTTCTGCTCTCATCATTTGAGTCCACAGATGCAGTACTAAGCACTGCATCTTCTCAAGGGCAAGAAGCCCCAGGCCCTCACAGACTACATCCTGAGGAGGCTAGTCTTAAATTGAACTCCCAAGACGTCTCCTTAATAATCCCCACACGTTTAGGTTTTTTCCTCCAAAACCAGTAGAGAAGTTGGGACTTCACTGCACTTGACATTTGGTTCTACAGCACTTTGGCCACTACAGTATCTCCAAGAGCCCAGACACTTCTGTAGAGGCAGACAAGATTCCAAAAGCCACAACTTAACCTTGCTTCAAAGAGAGTCTTAGAGAGCACTTTGCACTAAAAGACACGTTTACCAGAGGCATCCAACATTTGCCTGATACTCTTGGCAGGATGTCACAAAAGGGATCTGACACCTACACATGATATCCACTCCAGAAAGACACAAATACACCTGCCAGCCTGTATTACAGGAAAACTTCATGGGAGAACTTGAAAAACCAGGAACCACCCAGAATACTCACTGATGACAACATGAAGATGACTTACTGCTTTGAATATCTAGAACATCTACAGGATTTAAGCGTGGAGTCTGCTTCCAATACAAGATTACACAACCACCATGCAAGACTCTCTTTGCATGCTCCTTGAGCTAAATGGATTTTGTATCACCTGCTTCAAGTGCACAGCAAGCCCTGCAGCGCAGCTCTCCCTCCATAGGGTGATACTAGGCACAAAGTAGTCAAATAATACTTGCCGCTCTCTTCAAAGAAGTATCCATTCCTTGACATCGCTGCTGGTGGAGACTCTAGAAGACAAGAAAACAAAACCCAAAACATAAGAGTCATCAAGAGGCTCATGTCTTCACTTTACTGCTAAACTCACTGTAAACCCAGATTACAGCAGAAAACCAGCCCAAAAATACTGCAGGCGTCAGGTTTTCCTGGATCTGGCAACTTTAACCTTTTGTTTATTGACTTTAAGCATTTACCAGAATACCCTATTCAGTCCCTGCTTGAAAAAAGTTCAGTGGGTCTCAGACATCCTGGGCTGGGACCACAAAACAGCAAGACTGAAGATCAGGACAAGCCTGGTCATCTCTATGACCTATCAAAGCTGAACAAGGGCATTTAAAAAACATAAATCATACAAGCTAAGCATCTGCAAGGCTTTTAAAAGATACAAACCATAATGAAGTCCAGGTTGTATCTTATGCTCAGATAAAAAGAACCAGTTTCTTTTAGAAGAAAACAATTTAATTTAGATGAGAAGGGGATTTCACATCCTATTCTGTTGCTCCTAATCATTAGGATATCCCAAAACAGTGCTTGGCACTGGAAGATAAGGGCCAGAACACTGTAGCCTTCCTTGGCCTGCTTCCTGAACAGGGGTCCTGCAGCAAGCTCCATCTGCACCAACAGGGTCTCATGAGGAAGCCACAAAAGGGAAGTGACACTGGCCAAAAGTAAACCCACAAAAGAAGCAGCACCAGGACCAAGCCCCCATGATTCATTATAGAACATACTTTACTTGTTACTGAGTCAGTTCTGCAATTAACTGCTGGCAAATTGGGTATTTATCATGAAAAAGATGTTCAAACAGCATAGGAGCACCTGCTTTCAGGTGCAATCAAAGCCTGGTACCCAAGCCCAGCCTGGCTGGTTTCATTGCTGACAGCATTTAGCAGTTCAGACTGTGTGGGCTAGAAGCACCAGCTTTTCTGTACAGGTGCATGCCTCATTTTACAGTGAGCTAACAGAGCTCTTTTTTTTTTTAAGCCTTCAGCAAGAATCACCCAAGCTGCCCCTCAGAAAGCTGCTACTAGATATTGCCTCTTTATGTGCTTCTTCCCAGCCAAAATGCAATCAGAAAGAGGAATAGATTTGCTGTCTTTCCCCACTTCATCAGGCTAATCAAACATTACCTACGCAAGCCTGGAATGAATTTGGGCCAACAAGGAAAGAGGTTTTGCCTGCTTTATTGTTCTACAGATTAGGCTTCCTGCTTTTCGTTTGAGGTATGAGACCGTTTCCCAAAGACCCTTTCTCTACCCCATAACATTTGGCTTACAGGTTAAGTGCCTTTTCATTTTTTTTTTCCTTTTACAGTGTGCCATGATTTCAACATCATAATTCATCCCAGGCCACCAGGAGCCTTTGTGCACCAGACGGATACAAGTCACATCACTGACGGCAGCACCTCACAGCCCTAACTCTTATCCCAGCCCTGCGTGGCTCAGACCTTCTAGTATTTGGCTGCAGAGGTTCCTGGAGGGACACCCTGATGACCATTTAAAAGAAAAAAAAACCACCACCAAAACACAAACCACACCACACAGACCCAAGGGTAATTTCAGTGTCTGGTCCAAGAGAGAAACATAATGTTCCAAGTTCATCCCAGAACAATGGGTTGGAGGAACAAAGTCATTGTGGCCAAGGGGCACCCATTACACGAGTCAATTGTTTCCCTCCACCTGGAAGGGAAGGAGAAGATCCATCCAGACTGATTAGCATGCTGATGATCAAAGGAAAGTTTTTTAAATGAGGCTCTTATTGTGTAATGATTGCATTTACGTATTTCAGAGAAACAAACAAAAGACGCCTAGGCAGACAGATTACCCAAGGAATTGACATTCCCACCAGGATGGTATATCAATTTCTCATTCCTATTATGGCTTCTGAGGGAGCCTGAAGCAACATGCTCATCCTTCACCAGGCAAAATAAGGCACTGCTTGCTTTTTAACTCAAGACATCTATTCCTATGTGTTGATAATATCCAAAGAGGAGGAATTCAGAACTGGCTGCTTTCTTTGTTAGAAATACCTTCTAACTGCAGCATTGCCTGGGTTGACTTTGCACCTTTAATGGGAGACTCTAGTCCAGTCACTTCTTGCACTAGGCATGAAAAGGCAAGGCTGGGGTACTACAACAGGCAGTGCCATTTCATTAGGTGGCACTCGTTCCTCTGAGTCACTAATGAGCAGTAGTCCCCTAGGCAACATGCTCAGGCAATTATGTTGGAGGTGCTGTTTTTTCAGATGAGTCATAAACCAGAGGTCTTAACCTTGTAATTAAAAGATGCAACGGCACGTTTGGGAAAAAGAGAAGTCAGGCGTTCACCCTACTATGTCCTGGCTAAAGTCCAGCCCTGGTAATTTGTCTTCTCCCTACGTAATGCTGTCCCATAGCATCAACAGGATTCAGACTTCAAAACAGTCTTGCTGGAGCCCTTTGAAAAGTTGCTACAACCCCCACGGAAGGGGCTACGCACATTAACATCAGGAACGGTGTAGAACGTGCCCAGGAGGTAAAAGGTGATGGGAGCACTTACACAAGATCAGATGTGCACATGGAGCTATGGGACTAGCTTAAAGGTCAGCACATTAGCAGAAGTGGAGGTAGGAAAGGTGAATTGGGGGCTACATCACCTGCATCTCCGAGAATCCAGACAAAGCAGCATCCATCAAACTTTCTAACTGATCAGAACCAAGGAGACAGATTTGAGTAAGGAGGAGAGATATTAATCATCCTCTCTCCCATCATCCCCCTTCTCCCCACATCTCCTCAGTGTTAACACAAGTGAGGATAATTTACTAGCTAAGGACAAGGCCAGCTAGACTGCGCTTAAGTGCGTGCTCAGTAGCGGTCAGCAAGGCAAAGGTGTCAGCAAGGCAAAGGTATCAGCAGGCTCCATGTGCCTCTTCTTTCACAAGGCTTACAGGATTTCACTCTCCAAGGTCTCTGCTCCTTTGCCATGTTCTGCTGAAGATGACAGCAAGGCAGAGTCTCTTCTCTAGCAATAAGGCACATACCCACAGCCTGACGCATGCACCCCCCAAGCAGCACCTCCTCTCCCCAGCTCACCTCCGCTCCTGAAATTAAAAGAGCTCACTTGAGGGGCAGTTATAAAACACTGCAGTAATCAATGCAATTGTTCAGCTTAGGGAAGCCTGGGCAGGAATACAAGCCCCAAATACATTAGAGATCAACATTACAACACTCCAGGGTTTGCCTGAAGCTGCAGAAGTGTTTCCATGAAGTATAAATTCTGCACTAGCCTTTGCCAACTTGAAAAACAATCTACAGACTGGGGAGCACTTGGTTACCACGAGGTAGGAGTTCCTCCTCTCTGCACCAGCACCCCGCTTCCTTCAGATCCAGCAAGCCCACATTGTTAGTTACTTTCTTTCAGGGACTACAGTAATTAAAACAAAAAAATCCAGGCAAAGCAATTTCAGCAAGACATAAGGTCAGGCTTCTAGAGACAAAGCTGGAATGCATTACCCTAAGGAGCTCTGATACACCACACAGCAAACTCACTCTTGTGCCTCTAGCACCTCTCTCAAAGGTCCACATCCTCACTCTCCAGGAGTCTGCTTTCTCATCCAACACCTAAAAGATCAGACTCTCCCACTCTGAAGGCAGAACAAGATGTCATCTTCTATTATCTAACAAAAAGCACATGGTTATAATAGCCCTTTTGAAAATTTAAGCAGTGCTCTTCACTTTTAAGAGTCAATTTACTCCAGCAAATAAGATCCTACTGCCGTCCCACCTTGTTCCCTACAGTGTTGTCTATTAGACAAGACCAAATTGGACAGGAATTGTAAGTTTCAGCCCTTAACTGCCTTTTCAAAGAAAAGCTTCTCACTACTTTCTCATCCTTTTATGAGTATCAAATAAGAACGTAAAAGAAAGTGAAGAATTGAAACACTGAAGTGTTCCAAACTGGAAGACAAAGCCCATTTCTCTAGACTCAAGGATACAATTTAAGATTTCAGAGGTAAACCACTGCCCTTTGACTTGAAGCAATCACAGGGACTCCAAGAGCCACCAGGGAGGAAGTATATGAAGTTTACTACTTAACTGGTAGGAGACTTAAGTTTGCTGTACTTTAAGATGCTTGGTCTTAGGACTAGGCTGAATCAGGGCATCCACAGCAGGAAGTATCAGACAAGTGGGTACATTTCCTGATTTCTTACATTCTTACCATTTTTACATTTGCATTTAGCAAAAACAGAACAACCCCTCCATTATTAAATTCCTGGGGGAAACGTGTCTCAGATCTAATAACCTATTTTAACTCTCTTGTTTTAAGGTTAGTAATAAGTTCTCTTGAGCCTTGCAATATTAGTGGATTACAAATAAAAACACATTCTCTAGATACTTCAGTAACTCAATTACAATGTTCTGCTGCTGGCATCCTCCAAGTAAACAAGCCCTCTGCAGCACAAGCCTTATACTGAAGCAAAAGGGAGCACTCTCACAAGCTTTATACAAGTAGTATGATGCCCCTCCAGTAAGTCTCTCCAAATTTTAGTGTCTTGGTATTTAAGTGGAGTTTACTTTGAGACAACATCATTTTGAAAGAGTTACTGAAGAGATGCCTTTTCATTTACAGACCCTTCAATGCTGGCTGCTCTTGAGTTGTCTCTGAACATGGGCAGCCCATACACCTGGAGCATTTAGTTACCCTCTAAGTACTGATGGGAAAACATTGGGTACCCTCATCTTTTACTCAGGGTATGCTCCAATATACCAATTTCCAATACCTTCAACACTGCTTTGCTAAGGCTCTGATGACATTTCTGAAACTCATCAGCAGATATAATGTCTTGCCTTAAAGTTTATAATGCAAAACACTTGAGCCTTTGGGCAAGAGGTTACAAAAGTCACCTGTTCAGCTGAAAAAACCCCAACTTCTAGACTTCCTGAATTTCCCCCAAGAAGGAATTGTCAATTTTCAGCATGACAGATTCAACTACCCAGTTATCCAAGAAGATATTTACTTTTCAGGAGACACACAGGACTTCACTTTTGAAGCAAAGTTTTGGCCACCTGAAGATGACAAGGTGTTTGCTGTCAATGCTAAAAGCATCCATCACTATCATTAAATAGCCAGGCAGCAGCTTCCCTGCATGATGGAGAATGCTGCAGTTGGTTGCACTACCTCAAACAAACCCAGGGCCCAGTCCAGCCTCAACAACCATATTGTCTCACCTAAGGGTTAGATCTGGAAGAAGATGACAAACCTGTCCCTTGTCCAAGGGTCTACCAGACCCAGTATTTAATATTAAACTCTGAACTTGCCTCTTTATTGTTCTCTCCACCTCACCATGAATTAACAGTACAGGGCGAGGGAGTTTGTGGCTGCAGAAGTGACCATGGAGCTGCACACAGGTTAATGCAGCGTGGGGCAGGGGGAGACCCACGGTTTGTGTGCTTCACATTTAACAACCAAGTGACACTGCTCCCTTCCTCCACCCAAAGTCAGCAGGAAAAACCAGACTTAAGAGTAAAGCCACACACACACAGAAGGAATAACATCTCTAGGGAAACCCAGAGGAGAGGCTTTTTTAAATTATGTGGAGCACTGACTAATGAAGCCTGAAAGTTTAAAAATAAAAAAATCCCTGTATGCAGCACGAGCTCCACAGCAGGAAGGTGAGGAAGCCTCAGACTCCTTTTGTCACACAACTCCATCGCCACAAAAGACCAGGAAGAGAAATCAACAGGCAGCAAATCTGATCACACTGACTACCTGATGGGGTCCAAATAGATCAGTATTGCAGGATTGTCCCAGGCAGCATCACTTGTGTTCATAAAACATGAGATTCTTGCAGCTGTAAGGGAAGAGCTGAGCAGTGAGGTCTCCTGGTGGAGAAATTCACTGCAAGTGATTTAAAGCCATTTAAGTCAGCAAGAATGAATGGACAGCAGCACAGGAAAAAGCTGTTTTGCCTTAAGTTACCACTTCTCATTTCTTTCTACACCTTAAGCATCTGATGCCTTCCCACAGCCCTGCATGCTTCAAGCTGGAAAAATGCTGGTGTTGGCAGAGAGATGAGAAGCATGCCCCTATGCTGCTGGCCTGGGCAATAACAACTGACATTCAGGAAAAGAGCTTGAGATCATGCCTGTTTTTCTGTACACTGAAAGGTGTGACAAAGATTAAAAAAAACAAACCAGACAAGTCAGGGTTTGAAAACCAATCACTGTAAGTCAAGGAAGTGTAAGATGAGTAAGGTTTGTTAATACCTGGGCAGCAAAATGCCCTGCAAACACAGTGTATGAGCTGGGGCAAACCTGAGTGAAGACCTTTCCCCTGAGAGCGCTGGTTTGCATTGATACAGGCAGAGGAAAGCACAACAGACAAAAAAACAAACCCCAAGAGGGGTGAAGAGACCTTTTCTAAGTCATTAAATAGGAAACATCAGCACTGCTACGTTCCAGGGTATTGGGGTCAAGATCAACTAAGGGACTCTTCTTGACTGCAGCTTTACAGCCTGGCTCTTCCTGCAAGCACCACACGTGTCTCTTCTGCACAGACACATGCCCATCTGAGTCTCATTCCAGAGGCTGAGAGGGATAAACCCTTCTTTCCAAAACACACCAGAGTCCCAGCCCTCCTCAACTTGTCCTTCACTCATCTCAGCAGCATAGCTGCTCATCAGAGCCTCATGACAAGCCACCCAGCTCCACAAAGGAGCAGCTGTGTCCCTCCCCACCATTACATCCACACGCCCATCACACATCTAAATATCTTCCTAATACTGATTTATACAACGCTACTTGAACAGTAAAGAGTTAGCAGCACGCTGGTCATCACAGTGAAAGCCTAAGCACACACTCCACCAGTACCCACAAGGGCAGGACCTCCCCCCCACACCCCAGTCTAAATTCCACTGCTGCCCCCTCCTCCCCTTCCCCTCCTTCTCTGCTTGCCCTCACCCCCACAAAGCTATCAAGCCTTTGAGAAACAAAGCTAGACCCTGAAGGATGGATGTGACTTTACCTAAATGGGTTAACACATGGTCTGCATGAAAACACCTACAAGAAGTGAACTTTTGGGGTGTTGAAAGCCATCTACAAGGCAGCCATGACCCAGGAAGATTTAAGTCTACTCCAAGCCCCTTCACCTTGGTAAGGTCTTAGAAGATGACAACGTGTTGGGAGAGCAGGCACAGACAAGGAAGGTGCTTTTAAGCAGCCCAAACCAATAGCAAATTGCTGCTTTAGCCAACACTCAGACCTGCAGGGACACAAGCTTTGCCCTCCTTATGTACAGACACAGCCAGGTCCTCCAGCAAGCCTTACAGGAGAGGATGTTCCTGTCAGTGAAGAGCAGTTCTAAGAAGTTAGGTATGTTTAACATGCTCCTCTTGCCACAGAATTGCACAGATGTGTCAAGTGTCCTCCCCCCAACTAGATGAAGCATCCCTAAAGGTTTTTTACTACCTCCACTTCCCACAAGCATTTCATATCCCCAGAATTCCCATTTTTGGGACTAGGAGGTCTGGATTAACCAAACTAAACGTCTCCAACACACCAGTTCTGATTTTTCAAGGACACAACCACCCTCTTACATTTTCTAGGCTGTGCCACAGTACACCAATCCCTTAGATGTACAGAGCAAAGCTTTATGTCCATCTAAACAGTATCCTCCACCACAGCACGACCAGCTCAGGATGCCAGTCCCTATCCAGGAGGAGACTAGAACTTTGTAACTTCATGGCTCAGCAGGAACTAGAGTATCAAGTCAGGGATTATGTGCAAGGAGCTGGATATTTTTCTGATGAAGGGAAATGGTGTGAGGAGGTCTTAAATCCTGTCATGGTCATTCTGGTAAGTGAAACCCCTGAACTCATCTTTACAGTCTCTGGCTATGAAAATAGAAAGCATCATATTGAAAGGATAAAGCAGAAAGCTTCTTCCTGCCTGCTCACTCCCAGGCAAACACACACCCACACACAAGCTCAGGGATCAGACACGTCTGCTCTCAAAGCATTTTCCTCACTGCACCAAACAATTCCCCTCTTCATCCCCTCCCCAGCTTTCTCCAGAGCACCCATCGTGATAAAACAACCTAACAGAAGATGACTAGCTGCAGCACTGACAGCTACCAGAGATCACCCCCCAAAAAACCACCACCCCATCCACGCACACTGAAGGTTGGTGTCAGCGGGGCTTGGATTTCCCAGCAGCACCAGGCTGCCCGGGTTGACTCATCTCAATTTAGCCCACCCAAGCAATTAATAGCCGAGGGTGCCTCCCAGAGGTGAGCTGCAAGAGGAAGCGACCCTGTAAAGTGAGAGCCACGCAGCTGCTTTGCTGAGGGGATCTCTTTCCCTCCTCCACTGGCTTTCTCTGCCAGCATTTCATAGGTGAGCAGGACAAGCCGAGCAGCGGGGGTACGATGACACTTCAGGATTTGGCTGGTGGACAGGCAGTTTGTGCTTTCCTCCCCCCCAGGTTGAAGGGGGAGGTTACATATTGTTGGGCCTTCTAAAGACAATTAAAAGTAGTGATTTAAGACTTGCAAGGATTTCTTGCATAAGTGCTACGTGGAGAAGAACGAAAGCAAATACCTCTAGAGATCCCACGAACTGGCAAAGGCCCAAGAACAGGCCAGTTGAGGCTTTTCAGTAGACTCTTCCCGAAACATTTAAATAATTTAGAAAGCATTAACTCTTCCTGACAGCTTTTCAGACAGCTCTTTCACTTGCAGGGTCCTATCAGAAGCTTCATAACTCTATTTAAAAAAAAGACAGACACTGCAATGGTCCCAAATCTTGGTCAGGGTTGAATGTAGCTTCAAAAACAAGGTGCTTTAGACATTTTTTCTTTGCTGAAATGTTTTCCATGTACAAGGCAGGTCTTCCAGAGGCCACCACCTGCCACTTATCTGCAGTCGTACTGCATAAAAGCCTGCATAAAAATGGTTAAGAGACAGTCTATTGACATTTCACTTGCTTGGGGCTATTTAGAAGGGAGCTGTTCCCTGCAGTAGTTCAGTTGCATTAAGTCCTGCAAAAATTAAGCAGCTCCAAGGTGTAAGCTAAGAGCTACAGACCTCCTGTTTCGGGTTAGGCAGAAGACATGCACTACCAGTTTCACACCCCAGCATCCCCCCCAGTGTACCAGGATCATGTTTTGGAACTAATAGCATATTAACTACTCTAAAGGTTTTAACCCTTACCTTACTGTCACCAGAAATGGCAACAGCTGCTAAAGAGACAGCAATGGCTGGGCCAAGCTTTGCAGCAAAGTTACTCCTGCAAACCTTCCCCCACCTCCCAAAAAGGCTTCTGGATAAACAGGAACACAGCCATAATTCACTCAAAACCAGAGGTTTGGTCAAAAGCAAGGTCTATACAGGAAGCATGGAGACACACAGAAGTAGAGGAACGAACTCAGCCACCTGATCACCAAACACATTTCCAGCTGTTTTTTCCCCTTAAGAAAAACATTCCCCTGCCATTAAAAGTGAAAACAGTCCAAAGGACACCCAAATGGCATCCCAGCTTCCCTCCACAGCCTCTTCCCCTCCCATCCCCCCAAAAAAACCCCCCACAACTAACCCCAGGATTTCAAATTGCAACTGGCTTAGCAGAATAACAGAAATCACCCCATACAGTTTCTATCTAGGAGCCACAAAACAGCAGTGACAACACCACCACAGGTGGGGGAGAGCCAGGAGCACCAGAACTGATTTTGCTGTCCATCATCAACCCAAAATAAAAATACCCTGGGTCCAGTGGTGAAACAATTGCAGACTGACAATACATGATAGAGTGTTACTCATTAGGACATTGTTTATGGTTCGTCTACATGGCTTCCATGGCTACAGCAGCAGGGATGATGCATGTTTGATAGCATTTGAGACAGATTACATATATGCATTCTGTTTTCACTCAGCACAGCACTCTCCCCACGTGAAGCATCAGTATGTAAAGCCTCACAGACAGGCTGTTAGATTGTTTTAGCATTAATTAGAGAAAATTCAGAACAGGTAGGATCTCCTGAGCTCCTCTCCCCATGCATATCTTCAAACTAACATCCAGACCCTGAAAGAGCACTCTGGTTAATGTAAAATGTATTCAAAAGGTATTTCTCCATCCTTAAGCACCACAGCACAGAAACATCCAGCACAGGCAATAGATATCATCACTAAGCAGCAAAGCCCATTGAAAATACATCAAGTACTGCCTTACTTTAGTGAATTAAATAATTAAAGAGCTGGCAGAGCTGTTTTTTGAGATTTCCTGTCCAAACCCATCACCCAGCAACAGTACTGCTTCAGTTTTGGAGGGATTTTTTTGTTGTTGTTGTTTACTTGTTTGTTTTAAGACCACAACTTACCTGCACTACCTTCTGCAATAAAGATGCTGTTCAAACAGCCTCCACTCCCCTCCTGGCTGCTCCCCCCCGAGCCACCACACTTGTTCCCCAATGCCACTTTGCTCAGGTGGTGGAGGCAGCAACGGCTCGTGCTTTCTCAATGGCTCCAGTATTAATCCATCCAGAGCATCTCTCTCCCTCACTTCCAATTGGCGAGCGGCGAATGGGTGGAGTGAGAGGGTGACCCATTAGCTCCCAGATGGACACCTCTCCAAGCCAGCTCTCCCCCAACCCCGGCAGCGATGCCGGCGAGTCGCTAACTTCACGCCGGCGAAGCGCCGTGCTCTGCCCGTCACCGCAGCCCCGGCCAAGGCTGGGCTTCTCGGGTGCGCTCCTCCAGCCACCCAAATCCCGCTGCTTCTCCGAGCTATTTGCCTCTGGTAGCAAGGAGGAGAAAGAACAATTAAAGTGACCCTGCGCTTCGAGCCGGCGGGTTGTGCCGGCTGCCGTATAGAGAACGCGCTTGTGCCACCTTAAAAGAAAAAAAATCAAGCAGCTTTGTGGCATCCAGGCTCAAGTGAAGTGAGAAGATACTGTACCTTGCAGACAGAAGTACAGGGAAAACAAGAGGATGTAAAGATGCAGGAAGAAGAGAGGGAGGGAGGGGAGAAAAATTGTTGCTGAGAGGTAAATAGAGCAAATTCCTTAAAGATGTAGTTGCTGCAGCCTGTGAGCGCCGTGCCTTCCCGGTTACAGGGCTGGACACGGGTGGTTTTTCCACGCTACCCAGCACTCCAGTTCAGCTGCACGGGCAGCAGCGGTGCGAGGGTTAACGCACTCATTCACTGAGGAGCCTTCCTAAGGGGACAAGAAACAGGGCAGTGAGTCTGTGTGCTAACACCAAGTTGCAGAAAAGAGGGATGAAGAGACCTCACCTCACCCGAGGAGACTTAGAACCCAGCCTGTCCGCCCAGCGCTCCACTGTGCGGCGCCCACAAAGCCTGGGAGGGAAGATGCGGCATCCTCTCCCCCAGCCTATCCGACTACCTCACTCTCCTTGCAACTTAAGATTCTCCTAACAAGCAGCAAAGTCTTCCCCCAGCTGAGTCTTTAAAGCCTGGAGGAACGGTCCATGCTGGCCAAAGAAGAAGCAGAGGAAGAAAACCTCACACACACACACACACCCCCCACACGCCCCCCCAAGCAACATCAAATCAGCCTTAAAAAAAAAACCCTCAAAAACCCTAAAAGAAAAAAAAAAAGGCAGAAATAAACAGCAACTTATCCGAATGCTGGCATGATGGGGTCAATCCCCTTCAGTAACTCCGTGACTTAACCAAAAATTTCCCAGTGACCGCCTTTACTAGGAGGCAGCACACATTCCCCAGCGCAAAGCCAGGCAAGGCAGGGCACAGCGCAGGAAGAGGCATCGCTTTTAGCAGAGGGATTCAGCCAGAGCCTCACAGCCCCGTTTTCAGTCCCTGCTACAGACTTGTTTCCGCTGCATGAAACCACAGGCAATGCATGTTTTTAAACACCTCCTACGCATTTTCTCTGCTGAGACTGCTCATCCAGGCTCCATTTTTATCCTCTTTATTTGCATGCCACCTGACGAGCTTTTCCAGGTAAGGCACATCATACTCAGACTGTTAATAAGACAAAGCATATTCATGGTTCATAAAGTATTTGAGGGTGGAAGAGACCCTTGAAGATCTCTGTCCCCAACTCCCTGCACCGGGCAGGACCACCTTCTTAGGCTACTTAGGACCTCACCCCATCAAGCTTGACACCTTCCCCCCACAAAAGTTTTACAGTCAGAACTCCTGTCGTTGGGAGTCAGCACTTAGAGCATGGCTCAGCTCCTGAAATAACAGGATTTACCAAGTTTGCCCATACAGGTTCTTTGCAGAAAGCAGTAAGACTTTGCACAAAGCTGATGCTACAAGCAAATTGCGTAAAAGAACGACAAATCTGCATTAGAGGATCTCAGTGCCTTCCCCTCTACCCACACTTGATGCCTTTAAGAACAGCTTAAAAGGACAGTCGACAGCATCACAGCCCTAAAGGTGAGACAAGCCTGCCTAGCCTCCAGCAGGTATTTCAGGTTTCAAACACTGCCGGATTCATTTCAGCCAGTGAACAAGCTTATGAAACAAAAGCCTGGCTAGGATCAGTTTCTATTTTTATTTTTTTCCATGCTGCTGTTGTTTATTAGCTCTCCCTGGCCAGCCTGCCTGGGTGCAAGGGTGTAGCAGGGCCAGGAGCTGCTCCTTGGTGGAGATGACAACCATCAACCAAGCAGCTCCAGGAGAGGTCCGAGAGAAGACTGCATCCCCATGAATGCATCCACTAAGTCCTACCTGCGTTGCTTCCCTCCTCGCCGCACACCATCTCTGAAGCCCCTCAAAAATCTGGGTGGGCTTCTCAATGCTTTACCCCATGCCACCCCTTCTCTGATCCCCAAACCCTATCATCCCCAGTCACGCACCATCCACCGGCCCGGTCCACCTCTGTGTCACCAAACGTTGTGGCCACGGGGCCAGATCCTGCGAAGAGCCAGCACTTGCCCCAAACTGGCCATAGGGCGAGCGGAGAAAGGTGAGCCGAGGGTAGCAAAAAGAGGCTGGCTCCATTAGGACAGAGAAGAGAGGAGAGCCAGGCACGAAGCAAACAGCATCTCCCTTCACCTCCTTCAGCGGGTACTGTTGGGACATGCAGTCTCAGAGCCTTCTCCCAGAGAAGTTCCTTCTTGGAGAGGAATTAGTGCAAAAATAATAATAATAATAAAGCCCAAACCAAACAAGCCCCCCAAAAAAAAAATAATCAGGAAAAACAAACCCTGAGCTGCTCAAGCAGCCCCGCTGCTGCTGTGACAGCCCAGCAGAGCACACTGGAAAAGGCTGCCTCTCCAGCCTGTATTTAAACGCCCCTCTCAGAAAGCAGAGATGCAGCACAGGAAGAGACAAATTCCAGCCCTGCGTCGGGCTGATAAGCCAGGTTTATAATATTCAAGAAGTATTGGCATTACTACAGTTCCTCCTCCCCCCCCCCCCCCCCCCCCCCCATCTAATTTTTTCGCA
>VZTU01013352.1:150711-161545 GCA_013400835.1 Zapornia atra
ATCTTGTGCAGTAGCTTGTTGTGCACAATAAGCAAAAAAAAAAAAGCCCAATCCCTAAAAAAAACCCCTCAGCCTGTTCCGGTGGGAACAGCCAACACGTTGAGTAAAACAAACACACGCGTGTTAAACCCTGGGGACACAATTAGGCTCAGAGCAGGGGGAAGAGGCATTTAACTCCTGGAGAAGGAGATGGCAGCAGGCAAGAGGAAAAGGAGAACAAACCTGATGCCCGGCACTGTGCCCCATGGGGTGAGCCCAAGTGGCAGCTCCCACCGCTGCAGGGTGCCAGCACCTGCCCCAACACCAAAAAGGGGAAGAAAGCCACCTCATCCCGAGGCTCCAGACTGTCCCATCCTTCTGATTTTCCACTCCTTATCTGCCCCCACAAGTGGGTAGCACCAAGCAATAACTCACTCCGTCTCCTTCACTGCTGCGGGTTCCCAACCCACCTGCAGCAGCTTGCAACAAAGGCTGCCCAGCTCCAAGCACCAACCAGCTGAGATCATCTCTCCACCAGCTTCAATCTGAGTTCCCCCCATGCCAGAGCCCACATTATCCCTGGTCTCCACTAGTCTCACCACAGTATGGCTGCTGGGATTCCCCAAGGCAGCTACAGCTGCACAAGCCCTTCTGCTGTTACTTGTATCAGGTCCTTCAAACCTGGGGAACCAAAGGGAACGCATGGGAATAAAGTTCCAGCCCCACAAAGTATAAACTCCAGTGGCTTGTATCAGGTTTTCATGCTTTCTAGCCCCCCCCCCGCCCATCTTCCAGTTATTCAGCAAGGCACCTGTGAGGACTGAAACTGGACTCTGTTCCCTCCATGCGCTACCCAAATCACAGCTCCCACTAGCTCATCAGAGAATGAAGACTTTGCTTCAATAACAGTTAGATTGAAGCCCTTAGTACTGCTTCTAATGGGTTGGTTTGGGTTGGGTTTTTTGGTTAAATTGCAAGTTAGAGCCAGGAATGAGTTTAGAAATGAAGAACAGAAAAACCCCATGGAGTTATGAGTGACAGCTAAGCGCTTTGGTATCAAAGCCAGCGCTGACAGATGCAGAAGCCTGCCGTGCTCTGCACGGGGCCAGCATGTCACCATGCTCTGCAGCACAGATTTATGGGGAGCTTATACCAGATCACATTCAGAAAGTTATACTGTATTGAAATACAAGTTTCCATTTCACCAGGTCCCAGCACAAACTCCTGAGGAAGCCACTTTGCACACCATCACAAAACACTGCTCAGACCCAAATTAGGATGAACTTCCAGGAATTACCCCAGCCTTTTCAGTTTTAACCTTCCTGCACTGCATCCTTCACAGCAGGCTCCCTATCCCTCCACAAGAGTGATAACACCACACCATGCCTCAGCTGCTGCTAACTGTAAAGGTATCCTGGATTTAACATACACTGGATATCTGATGGTGTGTTTGGAAGTAATTTGCATATTTAGCAAGTAGATGACAGTTTCATGATGATGAGTCATTAAAGTGTCCCAGAGAGTTGTTTACTCCCAGAGAAGTCCTACATAAGGAAATGGGACTTTTCTAGAAATGGTTTTGCACTAGGAAGATGCAACTTAGTGGTTTTGCATTAGGAAGAGGTAACTTGAGGGCCACCCAAGCTACAGCAACACAAAGCTTTTGGAAAGCAGTCCCTGAGGCTTCCCAGAAACACCTAAGTCACAACCCAGTATTAGAATCATTCATTGAAAGAGACAATGACTTTCTGCCTGGGTAATAGGATTTAGCACCTGTCTTTAGGCATACAGGACAGACACAGAGCATCACAGCAGCTCTGCAAGGGCAGTTTTTGAAGTTTTAGTCTTATGCAGGCAAATAAAACAGCACCAGACTGGTAACTGTGGACTGAAGTCCAACTTCATAGCTAACCTCAAGCACCTTCTGCAAGAGATAACACTGTCAGTGAGAAGTTAGATAAGACAATAAAGTTTCCATTTCAGACCCCTTTGCTTTTAATAGCAAAGACATCTTTGTTTCCACATTGACCCAACAGAAAGCTTGCTTCAACAACTACCTACAGCCTTCAAATGATTTACTACAGCTTTACTAGAAGTCGAGGCGGTACAGGTTCACACACAGCTATCCTGTGCCACTGGGGGAAGTCAAACATGCTCCCCTTCCAAAGCTTAACCTGTTCCTAGCCACGGTCATTTAAACAAGCTGAAGCATTTGAGTCACCACTGAACGACACACGAGCAGAAGAGGAACTTCCTCTGTGGCACGTAACCCTTACAGAGCAGCAGCTGAGACAGGCAGGGATGTTTCAAAACTAGAGGGCTCTGGGTGAGGTGATCGGCCAACTTATCTCACTCAAAGCAGGGGAACAGCAGCGTGTGGCTCACAGGGGTGGCAGCAACGGCTGGGGTTGCAGGGGAGACAGGGCTGAAGTGTTGCATCACCGTTTCCTCCAAAAAAATAAGTCAGCCACAAAAGCAGCTGCAACACCAAGCCAGGTGAGATGTCTGAAACACTGCCGGATTTGTCCAGCCCTGGGTCAGGCAGTTCAATCCCATGCTTCAGCTAAAGCACTTGAGGGACTGTAACCTGGAAAAGGAGGGATGAGGTTATGTTGACACCTAGAGCAAACCCACATGAGAATCCCTGCAAACATTGCACACTGGCTGGGGGAGGGAAAAGAGCTACATTCCCAATAGAGATTGTTCATGTGCACACTGCTGATGGACAGCCAGTCCACACCATCAGCTCTCCAGAGGAATGACAATCCTGGACATGAAAAACAGCACCACAGAAGAAAGCTTTGAGGGACATCAGAAGCAAACTTCTTTATTAAACTCGGAGGGGAAAAACAAGGGCACGATCATCCTGGAGAGGAGATCCCAGGAGAAGTTTGAGGACCAGCGTCCCGCTCGCTGCTTTGCAGGCAGCAAAGCTGTTGTGCCACCTACAGTTGCTTTTACTCCAGAGCAAAAAAAAAGAAAAAAAACACCCAAAACCTTTCCTCCCCAAACCCAAGTCCCTGTCATTTAATTTTGTGTCAAACCAGCACTTAACGCAGACATGCTGATTAAGGAAGTGCTTCCTTCGGTAAGGCGGGGGGGGTNACTTTTAAACTTTTAGTGTAAGTCACAAACTGCATTTCAAAGCGAGTTTAAGCCCACCCTCTCTCTGCCTTTCAAAACAACACAAAACCACCCCACCACGCTGCTGGGGGTTTTGCCAATGCCCACGACTGCCCAAGCCCTTCACACTAGTTCAGTGCGAGCCACATACAGTTTCACTTTTTTTTCCTTTTGAATTGCAACCCTTCAGCACTGCTAACATGAAGCCAGGCAACCGCATCCGCAAGCGAAGCGCCACACCGTACCTTCCTCCCCGGGTTAGGTACAAACAAGTACCAGAGAGGGGAGGAAAAAAGCAAGCCGGCTCTCTCAGAACAAGCAGCCACCGAGTTTGCATCGCTGCTTTACTCCCCGGTACTTCTTCCACGCCACATCTGCGCCCCTGGGCTGGGAACATCCCGCTGCTGCCCAAGGAACCAAAGTTTGCCGGGTGTCACCACCTCCCCACAGACAACAACCGGCTCCTCAGCAAGAGCCTTGAGCAACGACGCGAACCCACGGCTTCCCAAATTTCTGCCCGCCGTCCTTCCCCCCGACCCCCTTTCCAAGAGGGGAAAGCAGGATGCATCCCCATCCCCTCCAGACCTCCCAGCCCCGACCCCCCCCACACACCCCGCTGCTGCAAAAGGCAAAGCTGGGGAGGGGCGGGGGTGGGGGAAACACAGGGACGGGACCGACACCCCGCAAGCTGCCTGCAAAACTCCTCACACTCGTGCCCCCCACCCCCGGGGTGTGTGTGTGGGGGTCCCTGCCAGCTTTGCCTCTCACCGCATGGCTGGAGGTGAAACACCCGTCTCGCTGCCATGGCTGCCTCGGGTTTTTCCTCTCATCCCATCTTCACCATCTCGACACTTTTCGGGCTTTCTTGTGGTCTCACGGGGTTTCTCTCTACCTACTTATTTATTTACTTTCCCCACCGGCCGGGTGGGGGAGGGAAGAGAGGAAACAAAAACCACCCGACACGAAGCCCACAAAAAACCGAAGCAGCTCAGCCAAAAAAGAAAAAAAATAATTAAATAATAAATAAAGCGACTCGCCGTGCGAGTACGGGCTGGAAGGGGAAGGGACGGAGCGGTGTCACACCCCTGCCTGGGTCCTAGCGCCCGCCCTCAGCCCGTACCCATCGCGCCGGCCCCTCTGGGTACCCCGCTCCTGCGCCGCAGCCGCGGCGGGTGGGCTGCGAGCCCGCCGGCGCCTCGGCACAGCTCCGGCTGCGCGCAAAGGGGGGAGACTTTAAAGCTTGTTTCCCCGCCACCTAGACTGAGGCTCGTCACTCCAGTTGTGAAGAAAACAAATAAAAGGAGTTTTCACCTTTCTAAGGATGCGGGACGTGTCAGCAGGTGAGACGCGGCCAGTAGCTTCAGAGCTGGGAACCACCACCCACCCCATCGAGCTGGCAAATCTCGCATCCCCCTTAGAGCATGCTGATGTGCAGCACGGGCTCCATCACCCACCCAGGCAGGTTTTCTTCCCCCTTTCAAAACTTCCACCCACAATAACCTGGCACAAGCACATTCGAGCCAAGAGCTGCCCGCTGGGGTCCCAAATGAAGCCCTGGGACATCAGTCTCCTGGGGTTCCACTACAAAAGTGAGCAGCAGCAGCAGCGTTTTCACAAGCAGGTGCAGAGTGATGCTCTCTGATGTACAGCCTGTTCTAAGACAGACAGACATATTTCTTAAAAAGACCCCCTAACCCCACAAAATCTATAAGTTGGTGGNGGTGGGAGAGTTTTCCTCCAGCTCCTGGTACCTTGTTTGCTCACAACCTGAGTAAGACTTAGTGCTTTAGAGTTTTGTTTCATGGTTTGGTTTTCCTCCTCCCCCGCTCAAGCCACTTGCTCTCTCAGGAGGTGGGTGCCAACACCAGGAGCACTGAACACAAAGTAGTTGGAGAAGCAGTGAGTGAAGCTTAAACACTCCTCTGCTGAAGTAAAACCCAGGTAGCAATTACAGACTGGCAAGAGGGCACGTGCATGGCCTCCAGGGCATACACTATATTGCCTTAAGATCAATAGCTATACTACCATAAAGGCAGGACTCTGGCTGCTTTGTTTCTCCATTTCCCAACCTCTCCTTCCTCCAGAAGGGTCTCCAGCTGCAGTAACTTAGGAAATTTCCAGATTAGGGGTGAAAGGAGTTTATAGCAATCTAAAGACATCTTTGCTTTTGATTGCTGCAGATCTTGGCCTTGGGGCAGCATTAGAGACATCTGTCCCCATCCTCTAAATCAGCAATTCACACCCAGGAAAGAAAAAAACCCCTAAAAAACCATTTGGCACCACTTCAGCTGGAGGTGGGANACAAGATCTGAAGCTTTAAGCTACTGTATAGACCCTGCAAATACTGGAGAAGAGAGCATTCATGCTTGTTTAGCACCCAGATTAATTTCAAGGTACCAATTAATTTTCCAGGTTCAAATGCTAAGTGCCACCTCTTTCAGCTCACAAGAGAAACACATTCCCACCCAAAAATCATTACAGGAAGAAGAGTGAGCAGATCTGGGGTTTAATCCAACAGCGTTGGTTCAGAAGATGGATATAAAGGAAAAGAACTGTGGCTTTGCTGAAGTTCTGCTTTCACTGCAGAATAGTTGTTTCAGTGGTTTATACTGTACAGGTTTCATACAACATTTAACTCCTCACACAACTTGAGCTCCTGGCACCCAGTTAAGTCAGGTGATTGGGAGTCCAGCCTCCCAAGGAGCGACCTTGCCAGCTACTCCTGCAAAGAGGAGACCAGGAGGGAGAGAACTATGGAAATACACTCGAGAGCATGGACAGCTTTCCATGGGTGCATTTCCTGTGAGTCTCTTGTAGGGTTTGAAGGGTTCCTCCAAGATCCACATACTATGGGCACACAGCTAACAGCAGAAAACCCAGCCCCATATTAGTTCTCTTTCATACACCAGAAGCAGCCATATTCCCCTATGATGAAGAGTTATTATAGCAGTAGGTATCCCTCACTAGAAATTAGCCCTGCCACCAGTATAGCTTTCAGGAAGGTATCAGCTTATCTGATATGATGCCAGGCACCAGAGAAGATACCAGATATCTTCTGTCTGCTTCTATCTTGTCTACCTCTGTGTCTCCAGACCTGCTTTTGCAAGCAGTCTCCACTGGCCCAACTAAGAATAGTCACCCCAAGGGAGCAGGATCCAAGGAGTAGGAGTTATGCTCTACCCCAAGCCCTTCAGCTTCTGAGGACCCTCATCTGAGTATTCCCCTCCAGCACGTTACTAACTTTATGTGCAGAGACAACTTCCCTTCAAGGCAGATGCTCATTATCCTCTCAAGTTATTTCCCACTGACTGTCTGACTGGCACTAAGCAGGTCTTTGTATCCAAGCTGGTTTGAGGCTAGAAACTAGTGGGAGGTAAATTGTTTTGCTTGCCATAACAACCAGATCACACTGAACCCAATTACCTGGTCCAGCAGCATCAGCCACGTACCAGAGCAGAAGATACACGAGCTTCCTCCAAGCAAGGGAGGAACACCAGGTATCTTTGCTTTCCAGCAGGACACTTTTTCCAAGAGTCTGCTTTTTCTGGTGGGCTAGCACTGGAGAAGAGAGAGTTTGGAGCCCGGAAAGTAACACTAGGTGGAACCAAGCGTTGCAGAGAAACTCCTACCCAACGCTCATGCCTGGAGTGCTGCTGGGATCTCCCCCAGCCTGTGGCACAGCCAGGGCTTGAAAATAAAGCCAAGGAGTTGCTCATGGGATTCAAACTACTAAAAAATTACAAAGCTAAGTACCACCGTACCTGCAGACAGAGTTGTTTTACCCTGCTCTAGCCTTGAGCTCCTTAACCCCCCCCCACCAGCTCCTGCCTCCGGCTGCCCAGTTGGCAGCTCAAGCCAAAGGCACGGCGGTGCCCAGCCCGGCCGGCCGGCCCTGCGCGCAGGGCGGTGCAGTGGATGCTGCAGCACAGCAGAGGGAGCACAGCGTCCTGCTGGGAACCCCCCTCCGCGGGAGGGGAACCGCCGGGTGACAGCTCCTTTTTGAGCCCGTGCTCTTTGGAAGGGGTCTAGGCGTTTTGTCCCACCGCCGTTTGCACCCCAGCCCTGGAGGGGAATCCCACAGGCTTCAGCGCCCGTTTGGGACGGCGTCTGAAGCTGCTCTGGCACGATGGTCTGCAGGTACACCCCAAGCCTGGCTTGGAGCACCAGATTTGTTCAGAAGGATGGGTAAGCAGTGGCCACGCAGTCTGAGCGGTTGCAGCCCCCAGATTGAGACGCTGGGGTGAGACAAGCAGCTGCCACCTTTTTCCTGTGCCTGTCCTCCAGCCCACAGCAAAAGCACAAGTAGAAGTGAGGCAGAACTGTACCAGTGCCTCCAGATAGGAGGGGGCACACCTCAGGTTGCCATATAAGGGTTCCCTCCTCCCCCAAAACTCATCCTTGCCAGGAGAGAGAAGGCCCCAGAAACAGTCACAAAAGGAGTCTGAGAAGGGGCACACCAGCCCCTTTAGCACAAGGGGATCAGAGTTGAAGAGGCAGCAGGACAAGGACCTGAGGCACAGCCTGATGCTTTAAGGCAAAGACACAACGCTCTGCTTCTCCTTGCTCATGTGCACAGCTAAGTCACGTCTGACAGGAGAAATTGGTTGAGAGGTAGACAGCTATTCATTTTGTTGTCTCCCTCCTGTAATTCTCCCCCCACACCCCCCTGCCCCCAGCTTCCCACAGCTCCTCAAGCACTGCTGGCTCTCTCCTACACACGCTGAGAGCTCTACAGGGCCAGCAAGGACCAGAGCTGGTGCTCAGACTATGGGCTGCTGGGAAGGTCAGGCTCCTTGAGATGCAGATTGCACCCAGATGGTGATTTCCTCCTGGCACTGGTAGGAGCTGGGGAAGGCAGCCAGTCTCTCCAGTGTGCTCTGCCAGAGCTAGAGGCAGAAACTCCCTGGCAAAAGTCACGCCAGCATGCAGGTTTTATTATGCTAGGGCTGTGCAGCCAACTTGTGTTACCAGCAGCTACAACAGGGAGATGCAAGCAGGACTGAGAGCTCAAACACTGTATTTGCTGTACGGTCCTTACCCAAAGCACAGCTTCCTCCTCACACCCCCAAACACAGTTCTTTTCCCTATCACCAAGCTGCTCTCATCTTCAGGAGGTAACTAAGGGTCCCTTGCAAGCATGTAAGGGGAGCAACTTTCACCTGACTATTGCCTTCTTGGGAAGGAGCTGAATGGCACAGGAGTAAACTGCAGTATAGAGTCGCTGACTGCAAAGCCCCTGCTCCAGCTCTCCCTAGGGAGGGCACGTTTGGGGGGGGAGAAGGGGACGGGTGGGAATAGTAACAGAAATCAATCTTTTCTCCACTAGAAGAGTTTTCCAAGTATGTGTCACCAATACAGGAGCAGAAGGAATAAGGACTCCCTAATATGACCTGGACATTCTGGATGGAAGTTCCTGTGAGGGCAAAGATACCACCTGCCAGGAGAACAGGACTCAGCATGGCTGGACACCTAGAACACTAAGATGTGGTTCACACTATAGATAGATGCCAACGTCACCTGAACTTTTGTCTCCTTACAGCACTGATTAACAGGGACTGAATGAACCCTGTTTTCCTTGTCTGGGACTCCAAGGGACAAAACACCAACTCAAGACTGCTTGTCCATCCCTGGAAACTGTCTAGACCACAGGGTGAGAAAGTTATCCCCTTCCCACATGTCCAGGAACATGGGATGCTCAGGCATTCCCCTTGGTAGGGACAGGAAAAGAGTTGCTCCTCATCCAGCCATCTGTCTTGCCCAGCAGCATTTGAGATCAGGCAGTCCAAGACTAGCCAAAGACACCTTACTAGAAAGGTGGGGTCATTAACACAAAGACAAGACATGGTCAGACTTTGATTCCCAGTATCTGTCCTTATCTTGCAAACAAAGTGAGCAATAGGGACATTTTGTGGTCTGCTAATAGTAAAAGATTTGCCTGGAGACCTCCCCAGGCTTCAACCAGCAAGCTATAGGTTTGGCATGAACTTGTGGCCACTGAAAGCTTCCACAGGACAGTGCAGTCTTAGCTGACTGATTAAAGCATCTCCTATAGTATAGCACATAGCAGGGCCTCCCAAGCTCCCTGCAAGAAAAGTGTGGAAAGCAAGACATTTCCCCAGGGAAGTGCCAACACAAGGACTGGATTAGATTTAGGCTTTGGAGTCCTACAACACAGTAAATACTACCTCAAGGCTCTCCACCTCTTGGAGGAAAGCAGGCATGCATCACACCTAATAGAGTAGGGGAGCTCAAGAGAGCTAGGGGAAATTATGTCAGAGAAAGCAGCTAGAGAGAGAGTCAACAGCACATGAGCTTCATTGCTCTTACAGCTGCAGTCTGTCCTCAGGCCCCCGAGCACACTCCACCTGAGGGCAGGGTCTGAACCAGAGTTTGAAGGAATATTGCTCATGATTCTTCTGGTATAGGGGAAGAAGTTATTTGTAAGGGAGGAGCATGGCATTGAAATCCATCTTCTAAGAAGCTTAAGCTCCAGCCTGCCACTCCAACGCCCGTGTGTCAGTTTACCTTTCTGCAGCAATTAAACAGAGGGTGTCTCCATGGAGCTCGTCAAAGCACATCTCCATTTCATGGCTCATTAACAACAGGACACTGTGTCTTCGCCTGTATCATTGCTCCCTAGACCCCATAGCAACAGTCAACCAAGGATCTGAGAGCCCCAGTTCCATCTCCCTCCTGCCAGCACGTGCCCAGTAACACATCCCACCCGAATAGGACACACAGTATGTACCAGTGCAGCAGAGTGGCTGAGACCCAGCTGTGCCACCACTTGAGATGGTTTTCTTGGTTTCTATGAGAGTAAGATCCTGGGAAAAGCCTACCCTTAACTGATGTTACAGCCATACAGAGTCCTACTCCTAATGAGTAGGTCTCAGAGATAAAAAAGACACAATAGATTTGCACAGAGCCTCAGCTGTGAATAGCTGACTACAGCCTCAGTTTAGCCTCAGAGCATTCAGAGATTGTTGATTCCAGCACAGAACACATTTGCCAGCCTTTTTTTTTGTGCAAGAGTACAATTTAAAGAAAGAAAAAACACCCTCAGCAACTCATCCAGCCACTGGCAGCCCCAGCCTCTGCCCTGCTCTCTGCAGTGACTCAAACAATGTGAATATTTTCACTGCTGCTGGAGGCAACGTGCTGGTGATAAGGAGTTTAGCACGGCGCTTATTTAGTTATTTGCAGAACACTAATGGATTTAGAAATAAGTGACAGCCCTTACCCAAGCCTCAGCTGAACATGTTATGAAGCTGGGAGAACAGAGTAGCACAGCAGATCCAGATGATGTCATGTAATAGAGCAATAAAGAATTACACAACTGAGGGCAATAGATTAAAAAAAAAAAAACCAAAACACAAACCAGGAAGACTCAGCAACATCTAAAGATGTAATAAGGAATAATGTTAAATCACTTGCAAAGCCCCTTGCCCAACATATGCAGTTAGATCACACAACAGCCACTGTGGATGTAAATATTTACGTGAAACCTTGATGATCAAGAGGAGGAAGACACCAGGCACCAGTGCAGGCTGGAGAGCTGGGCAGGCAGAGACCAGATGAGGTTCAACACAAGCAAGTGTAGAGTCTGGCACCTGGGGAGGAATAACTGCTGGAATCAGTACAGGCTGGGGGATGAGCTGCTGGAGAGAAGCTCTGTGGAGAAGGCCCTGGGGGTCCTGGTGGATGGCAGGTTGGCCATGAGCCAGCAGTGTGC
>VZTU01013352.1:166654-212427 GCA_013400835.1 Zapornia atra
CTCCAACAGTCCCACATCTTTCTTGTATTGGGGCCCCAGCTCTGGACACAGGACTCCAGCTGGGGCCTCACGACATAGTTTTTATTTCAGTTATGTACTTGGGGGATTCTCCCCTTCCTCTCTTCCACTCAAGGCTGCAGAATTATATGAAGAGTCTTTAGATACTGCTGTTAGGAGAGGTCTTAGCCCAAGAAGCAGCAGAAACAGGTTTTATAAACTAAACTGACAGAAACCAGACCTAATTTGCCAGTTTGAGCTGCGTTCAGGGTTCTTCACCATGATAAACCTGTGTGAGCTGAGCTGCAGATCGTGGTGGCAGCTGCCTGCAGAACAGAACACCTACCCCCTGTCCCTCACGTGTGTTTTTTTGGGTGTCCTCACTGGAGATAAGTTGACTTTAAAAAGCCACCTACAGAAGTGCTGGCACGCTATCACCCATTCAGATGGTTTCCTCTTGCAGACAGACTGGCTCCTGGCTAGGAATCCTGAGGAAGTAGGTAGAGGAGACTGAAATTAAAGCAGAGGGTAACTTGACAGTGATTTCCTTCTCTGGGGAGCTCCCACATGCCCTGCCCTTCTACCTGCCCTCCAGTAAGCAGAATCCTTCAGTCTTAACATGAAGCAAGTGATTACACCAAGTAAAGCACTTCAGCACCACAATTTCAGCATTACAACACCTTGTCTTTTTTTGGGGGGGAGGGGGCAGGGAGGGGAAGGGGAACGTGGTGTTGGTAAAAGTCCACAGAAGTTCAACTAGTCTGAAGTATCTACAAGGATAGGGTTGAAGAAGGAACCTTGATGCTATTTATGAACTCTCAGCACCAGAGTAGCCAAAACTAGGGCTTTTTTTTTACTGAAGGGGAATATTCCCTTGCACTAGTTTAACATCCACTACCAAACAACCATTTGGCCTCTGAATGTAGTCAAATACTTTTGGTAGTCTAAAGGTTTTGTTCACTGCCCTGATGAAAAAAAAAAAGAGACTGAGAAAAATCATGCATCTTAAATCTTGTGAAAACATCTAGTGTCTGAGAAGCTGCCACAGACTGATATGAGGAAAGGCAGCTAGATTCAGCTCAGACTGGTCTGTGATTGCTATTCCCACAAGAGAATATTTTTACACCCTGGTGAGCTAGACAGTAGTTTGATTTTCGGGAACATTTTAGTTCAGAGCTAGAAACAACTCCTCTATTCACAGCCTTTTCTTTCCCCATGACAGTGCCAGCCTCGGATCATTGTCTCTGAACATTGAGATCTTGAACTTGAGACCTGCTGGGAACCAGATAAGTCACTAGGATTGGAGTTAGAGAATTAACACTATTAAACCAACTAACGCATGATGCTGCTGAGCAGAGGATGTCCTTAAGTGATCAAGTTTACTGCAACCCTGTGTTGTTCCAGGCTTTAGGGAAGGAGGTCATCCAATAATGCCTTCTCAGAGAAATCAGAGGTTGACTTTCTGTCCCCTTCCAGGTACTCAATACACAGATCCACAAAAGATACCCTGTCAAAGAGCAGTAGCTCTTATACACATAGTTGCCTTTATGTACAAACATGCCAAGCACTCACGTTGCACGTTAAGGAGGTAGCAATGCTCTTCCCCAAAACAGTACAAAGAAGTTGCATTGCATACACATCATCTCCTTGGCCATGCTTGAGACACATGTTTAAGAGTTGTCCATCTCTCTCCCCCACCCAGGTCACAACTGACATGAGCTTTATTCCTTCAAACGTTCCCCTCTGACAGGCTCTGTCCTGCTGTCAGCCAGCAAAACCAGAGAGGAGCAAATCAAGGCAGCGACTCAGGCAGACTGCTGCTCTCACACAGCTCTGTTCTCAGCCTGGAGATACAAAGCAGATACCCACAGTGTGTTTGAATAGAGGGCTTGTATGCCATTACAAGTATTTTATTGACCATATACTGAGGACACCACAGCAACTTACTGCAGCCATCTTCTGTCAACATGTGCTCCTCTTGAGCTCAGTCAGGCTATTTTGATGATTGCTACCTGAACTATCACAGTCAAATGCTTTACTGTACTCTGAAGTCATGCTGCATGGATTACTAAGCACTGAGAGGCAGTTGTGGTTATTGGTCAAGCCTCAGGCCTTTTGTCACCTCCTTGGGATATAGGCATTCAGCACTCAACACACTGGGATGAGGGCATCCATCTTGGTCCACACTGATAAATTAAGTGCTCTAGTTTTAGCAAGAAATCTTCAATAAAAAATGGGCCTTGCTACCCATATGTACATATCTTCACCATGAGCAGCCCCTCCAGCAGGCAGCCTGCCTCAGGTTTTGGTCCCCCAGCAGCAAGCTGGAAAAGCAATATGTGTCCTCACCAGAGACAAGCTGGTTCTGTCTCAATACCAAAACCAGTTCAGGATTCAAGCTCTACCCCCAAGAAGTGCAAATGAGACCCTTACTGCCCAAGGTACATTATCCAGCTCAGTACAGTTTAGCACAATTTGCAATCTCTCTCAAACTTATCACTACCTAGGATCTGCCATGGGGTGACTCAGCTCACTCATGAAAAAGGTTGAGGTCACTAACTAGCAGTGTCCCAATCCCACAAAGCATACTGAAGTGCTGAGAGCACCATCCTAGCCATATTCAAGGTTATTTTCTGACCTTCTAAAAGGCAAAGAGGTTCACCTGGTACATTTCCTCTGCAAGAAAGGTTACAAACATCAACAAGCAATAGAAACTGTGAGGAAAGAGTTTAGCACATGCTATGACAAAGCATAAGGGACTGCTTAGTAAGAACTGGGGAGGAAAGCAGGATGCAGACAGCTAAAGGCACAGCCCATCTCCTTGCAATATCCACACGTGGTGTTTCTCACCACACTTCCTACACAAGCATCCCACTAAGGTTTTGGCCCTCAAGAGAAGGGTAAGACCTGGTGCACTGCTGCCATCAGTATGTCAACTTTGGATGTATTGGGAATTGCTGGTGATGGGTATGGCAGAATGCAGGAGTATCAAGAGCTGAAAAACAGCTCCCTCCACTGATCAACAGTATCTGCATCCAACCTAGTGTCCTGGACCAGATAACAGCTACCAACAGATACAAAGACAAGCATGCTCTCAGAAGGATAATTTTCTTCTGCTAGATTTTTTTTTAAGCAAAAAACTAGCACAACGTGCCTTAATTTCTAACCTTTGTCTGCACTCTTCAGTCTCTTTCCTCATGCCCTTTTCCATGTCATAGAGGATCTTTTTGTTATCCCCCATGCAGAAGCTTTGGTTTTTTTACTCTGACCCTCACAGTTGCCTTTCTGACCCTCCAGTGATGCCTGGGGCTGCTGGAGGGGGAATGCAAGCACCTCTATCTTTTGGAGGAGCACTGCATTTCATGGGAAGGCAAGCCAGGTTTCAAAGGAGGGGAGTGAAGACACAAGAGGACAGCTCTTCTTGCTTACCAGAGGTCACAGTGGTTTTCCTTAAGTATTGTCTGGGTAAGCCAGAAGCTTCTCACTACACTTCCAGTAAGCAAGAGGTCCTAAATCAAAGGAGGATCATCTCATACAGCATCGTTCTGATCTTCAGCAGCACAAACAGAATTAGTGGTGGCCTGGAGGAATACAACTTTGACAGACTATTTTAGGTAGGTTAAGCAAGTTTGGCACAGTAACACAAGTTTATGGTCCACTTCCCTCTGGGAATTATGCCCCAGTAGTGACACCAGAACACAGTTTAATTAAGGCAGGGTTGACTAACAGTGAAAAAGAAGCTCCACAGAACTAAAATAAGGAGTTAAATAATTGTCCAGTTATTGTCCTAACAGAATACTTGCTGCTAACACAAAAGACTCCCAAAACTTTGGTGCTCAATGAAGCAGTGAGGAGATTTCCACAGTGATTTCAGCCATCTGAAGTGGTTTTTAGGAAGGCTTAGAGCCCAGAAGTATAGAATGAGGAGCTCTGGGAAAAGCAGCAGAGATGCTTTGGAGGACGTGTCCTGCAGGTAAAGGCTCCCCCATTAGAGGGAGAGCTTCCCCCTAATGCTTAGAGTCAACCCTCCCGGATAACAGGCTGAGTAGGGGGGTGAACAGGAGAAAAAAGAAGTCTTCCCACACTGTACAGTTACTACACTTTACAGGCTTTCAGCTGCTCTGATCAGAGACATGCCCTCAGGGTGCTATTCCTATTGCCAGACCACTGTGCTGATGCTGGAATCCTGAGAAGTGGCTGGGGAACACCACATCTGTCTGATGACCAGGTAGCCTCCAAGGCTCTCAAAAGCTCCTCTGAACACCGTTACAGTCTCAGAACATTGTTTGCTGGCACAGGAAAACATGAAAGCAACCCTTTTCTACCTGTAGCACTTCAGAGCCAGCTCCTCAGTGCAGGAAACTCCCCATAAATTTAAGACCAGCAATTTTTGGGTGTGTTTCAAGTACTTTTCACAAACAGTTCATGGCCAACCCAAACTGCCAAGAGCTAGCATGGGCTGGGAATCCCAGCCTGGGCATCCCAGCCTGGGCTGCTGTTCATACACCTGTGCTAGGAACATGAAGTTGTAGGACCAGGAAGCACTGAAGCTATCCAGGGTATCCCTAAAGCCCTCCTCCTCCATCCATTCTGCAGATCCACAGGGCTGAGACACATCATCCCCAGCTGCATGCCCCACCACATCACAGCCTATTTGATCCACAGGGCACTTGCCATTCAGACACACTGTTTTCTAAACTAGAAATCTCCAAGCTAATAGTTTTCAAAGCAAGGAGAGCCACCTCTCACCAGGACAAGCTTTTGCCATCCACTTCATAGCCTGCTCAGGACCTCTGATCTCAAGGAGGAAAGGAGAAATACACAAGCCAAGCAGATCTCCTAAGGCTAGCCTTGCCTCCAGCTTCACCATCCAAAAAAATAAGTTTTTTAAAAAATTAGAGCTAGTTATGAGCTTTACCATGGGAATACAGACCATATCCTCAGGCTACTCCACCACCTTACCTCCTGCTCCTTCATTCTAACCCCTGAAGTGTTTTCTTGCCCCCCTTTACCACAGCAGCTCAAGGCTAGAGCGATGCTGCAAGAGTTACACTGTGCTGTGCTGCATGGATCCTCCAAATATAGCCAGGGAAGGGCCGGCATCCCCGTGCAGGAAGGTCCCCTGCCTCCGGAAGGAGGTCTGAGGGGAAGCACTCACTCAGCAGCTTCCTGGCTCGGCCAGCCAGGGAAGCTGTTTGTGCTGGCTGGGGAACGCCAGCGCATTTTGTCTCAGCTTCTATCAATTCCCTACGTACAGGGACAGCCCCAGCAGAGCTCAGGCAACAGGAACTGAGCCACAAAAGCAGATGATAGTGTCCAACAATGGGTAATCCTTTCAGCATCTCCTGAGGAGGTTCTGCTGCTCCTCCACAGGCTTCTCCCAAGCTTCAAAGGAAAAAGGGCTGGAGGAGACTGAGACAGAGAAAGCCACTGGCACAAGTTCAAGATAGGAAGAGAGCAACAGGAGCAAAATTCAGGTCTCTGGTCACAGCCATACATTTGGGGGATCCTTCCTCCTCTTCTCAATGCCCTGTGGCTCATCCCTTGCTCAGATAAGCCCTGCACCCCCATCCCTCTTCCTTTATTGCCCACAGAATGTCCGTTTCTTGGACAGAGGCTGTCCTTACCAGCAGCAGCTGGGAAGAAAGCTACAGCTGAGAACAGCATGCTCACTTTAAGCTTCCTGGATCAGGAGGAAGGGAAAAGTAAGTAAAAGAAGAATTGTGTGCAAGAACTACTGTGTTTTATTGCTGAACAAGTTTGTCTATAAGGCAGATCCCAATTAAAGGTGTAACTTCCAAGTGTCACAATATTCCCAGCACAAACATGCTCTGCTCACAGCATTCAGTTCTTTGAAATACTGAAGCAGCCCACATAGGAGCAGGCAGCAGGCCTTCAAAGCCCACTCTCTAGGTTTCCAGCTATCCAGAGGCACACAAAACAAATGTATCTGCAACAGACTTTAAGGTGCCAAGAGGAAAAAATAAAGGGCAAGTAATCTGGGCCATCTCTGAACGTTTTCTAGATCCAAAGAGATCTAACAAGGTGTAGACAGAAGCAAGTGCTCTGCAGAAAGACATCTCCATCTAGTTCACCTTCATTTAAAACTGCTCTCCAGACTTCACCCAATTTCTGTAGCCTTTAACTCAGCACCACAGCACTAGCTGACCTTTGAGAAGTCAGGTGGGCTTCTCCTTATCTCCTCCAGAACAAGGGACACCAGGACTGCCAAAATGTTTGAGTCCTGGTTATAGCCTTGCCTCTTGATGGGTCTGCAAGGGAAGCCACAAGGCTCTAAGACAACCTGAGAGTGGTTGGCCTTTTTATTTCCCTTGAAGTAGGAACCAAGGTGAAGCCTATTTTTGCTCCCTCACTTTGTTAGTCACCAGTATTTCACATCCATCTCCCCCTGCTCACTGCTATCCTGGCACACACAACCTCGCTCCCAGGGTGACCAAAGCCAACTAGTGACCGAGACCATTTCTGTAAGTAGCTGCCCTTTGCTGTCTGCAGCAAGGTCACACAAAATAAAAACATCTTGAACTTGTCAAAATGGGTTTTGCTACATCTAAAAGACCCCCACAGTAGCATTAGAGTTTCTGTCTAAAGAGCAGCACTCTGCAAAACCACTGAGACAGCCACCACTTAGCAAATGGATTTCTACGTTGCCCTCAGTGCAGACATTCTGCTGTGCCAGAGTGTTTCTGTTCTGAAAAGTTAACTCTTCCAGACAAAAGGGGGAACGCTGAGTGGGTTATAACTTCCTTCTGTTAAGTCATTTAATAAGAAAGGAAACCCCAGCAGAATACATGGCACAGCATGTCCTGCTTTGTCCTCCACCATAGGATGCATGTTGTGCACATCTTGAATTTGAATTTAATTGCCCAGTTCTACTTTTTTATTTTTTTAACCCCCTAAAAGAACATTTGAGAGAGCTGACATGTCCCAGCACGAGCACCTTTGAGTGTCAGGGGCTGTTTTGTACAGCCAGAAGAGCCAAGGACAGCATGAGGAGGAACCCCGACCACCATGCAACAGCCGTGCTTTCGTAAGCCAACAAAACGAAGCTCAGGATCAGTACATATGGTCTGCTCAGCTCTGGCTAGAGCTCCTCTTGGCCTTGCTGTGACATCTGTTGTTTCGTAGCAGAGTCCCCTGTGAGATTACACACAGGATTTAGCCCTCCCCAACCTTGCCAACCTCACACATCATTATCACGGCCTCTTCCCATGCCGCTTCTACAACACCACCTTAGCCTACAGGCTTGCAGTATGATTTGGCCACCAAACCCATGAGGAGGATTGCTTGACAAAGAGCCCTCTGAAGTGGGACTGAACTCCTGCCCCTTTTGGATTGCGGATGGAGAAGTTCTGAATTTGTTTTCACACACTCCCAAGTTGAAAAGTTTGTCAGATGCGAAACTGGACGTTTAGCCAAAAAAAGAGCTGCTGAAGCCCAAGTTCAAAAGACTCTCAGATCTGCTGTGAGTTGCCAAGCTGTGTCTCAAGGGAGAGAGTCTGTAGGGATTAAGCAGTCAGTGCCGCAGAAGAGGAATTCATTCTCCAGTTGTGACATGGGGCGTTTATCCCAGGGGTTAATTTTAGAGGTTTAATAGGCAGAGATTACTCACATGGGAGACAACTTAGGGGGTGTTTACAGACACAGACCCATCTTGTGATCCAGCACGGCTTTTTCAGTGCTTTAAGCTTAAGAAGCTTTAATTTCAAGGAGTTATTTTGTATTTAACCTCAAAGTTCATTTGGACTGAAAGAGACACCACCACCAGAGAAGATGGAAGGAATGCTTTAGGCTAACACGTCTGGGCACATTAGTTAACTCAAGGTTCATGCAAGATGTGCAGCCACAGACAGCTCATCCATTTTATACGCTGCAAGGGGATGCCCCATTACAGAAGAGACATCCTTAATGCAATCGTCCTCCCTCATTTTGCAGGCAAGGGATGCTCACAGGCAGAAGGGAGCATCCCAAACCCACACCAGCACTGCTAGAGATGTGTGAGGGGAGAAAACAGGGAACGCCTCTGGTCCACATCCCAAGCCATACAGTGCACAAGCCACAGGGCTGATCCTTTCTCCTCCAGCTTCCCCAAAAGATGAGGAACCAGAAGGCAGCATGTATTCTTTAAGAGAAAGAGAGCCCCAAATGGATGACAACATTGAGGGAAAAGCTGGCTTGGGTGAGTCAGGCTGGTTTTGTTTAGCAAATTCCTGCTGCAACAACCTATGGGATGAGCTGAAGGCTCAGCTGTGAGTTTCAGATACCTAAAAGAGGTTTTTTGAGTGCTGTGTAATAGATACATGGCCTTACCCTGGGGGGACCCTTAAGTAAAATTTAATTTTAAGTGCTCAGAGGATACCAGTATTTCTATATTAAGATAATGCCTGGCAATATAAGCAGGTATTAAAATGTTGTCTAAAACACCAACTGCTTCATACTCTTCTGCTGACAAACAAGCTCATTAACTAGTGGTCATTTAACACAAAGTTTACTATTATCACAATACTCCAGTATGTCACATCACAAATAAAATTACTGCCTCATTTTGGGAGCACTAGTACCTCAGAGCCAAGCGACCAGAGGCACCAGAAATGTTTTACCTCTGTACTTTAGAAGTCCCTTGTGGAGGGACTCTGAGGTAGTGGCAGAGTTGGCTTTGGGCAGAAAAACTAGCTAGCAGACATTGACTTTCTCATGTTGAGGACTTCTATGGACCCACCACCCAGTGCCCTGGATTGTTGACAGGTCAAAAAAATAGAGGTATTGAAGATGTTTTTTCTTTCCATCCACTCTTACCTGCAGTGAAAGCAGACTTGTAAATAGTTCAGTCTATTGTGCAGCACTATTTATTTTGTAGAAGTTTTTCAGGCAAAACAGGGTGGGCGTTGACTGTTTTTATCTCCTGCTCTGCTTTTGCTAGCACTTGGATAGAGCAGAACAGTTGTATTTATTCATAGTGAGATAGGATACCAAAAAATCCTACCACAGATTCATTTTTTTAGCTGTCAGTGCCAGACTGGCTCTGAGTTGGATTCTAGATGCAGCTAAAAAAGCAGTTATACAGTATGTTTTATCCAAAGCTGTGCTACAGGTGTATGTCACACTGCCTTTCCATGTGGTCATCCACCCCCACATCAGGTAGAGCAGACTAGAGCACCCCATCTCAGAAGTATCACTATACCAAGAACTGCTGGAGGGCTTGTTGCCCTAGGGAAAAGGTTGCTCCTTTTTGTCCCATAGACATAAAAGCAAAACATTTTGTTTTTATGCACTCAAGCAACACTTCAGGCTTCCAAAAAAACCTCAAAAGCCAGAAGAAAAAGCAAGTCCAAACTTGCAGCACTTGCCCTCAAAACTTCCTAGGATGCTGTTTTCAAGGTTCCACTCAATTCTTTCCCACAAGCATGCTCTGTCTAGCTGAAGTTCCAATCAAGTATGAATCCAACAGCTAAAGGCTTTGTAAGGGTTACAGAGGATGTGTATGCATAGCTGTGTTTCTATATCCAACCTTTAAAACAGAGCTCATTAAATAGGCATCAGAGACAGCATGCCCCACCCCACATCTGCCTGCCATCACTGGACCCATTCTATTAGCTGCTCTCCAAATTCATATTTCACAGTACAAGTGGTGGTTGAGCAATCATCCAAGCAAGCAAATAAATTTGCCTTCTCCAAGACACACAACTACCTGCCTCCCTGGATGCATATTTAAATATCAAAGCAGTCTATCCTTTAAAAAACTTCTCCAAAGCCATGTCATTCTCACATTCTCTCATCTGAAAAGCTGGAGAAATCAAGTGACCATGGCACATTCATGACATTTGAACGCTCTCCAGTTAGTTTTCATTCACATAAACTTTGAAGAGTCAGGGTCAGAGTTATGTGCACAGACCCCTTCTCCCACAAGAGTCCTTGTGCCTCTGCTCACACTACCTACACCACACCTTCTGCCAGTTTTGGTGGAAGGCAATAATCAAGCATCAACACAGCAGGATCAACCTAAAAATCTTCCTACAGCATAAGATGACAACCATATTCTACCCAAGTCCCAACAGCTTGCCAGCAGGCAGAGCTCAGCTGGAATTTGACCAGGGATGAAGTCACCCACCTCCCAGATCAACCCTTAGGCTCTCTATTTAACGTTTTGGAAACACGTTTTGCTAAGGGATATCGCCTCCCCTGCTTCATGGACACTGCACAGACCTCAATCCCCTCAAGAGCTTCTGTTGAGCACAAGGCACACAGCACCAGGGGCATGGGTGGCTCCAAGCACGTAGAGTTAAGAGCAGCTACACAAGGCATTGCAGGATCAAGGCATTTGGTTTCTTGGCATTCTGTGCACAAACTCCAAATAATTTCCAGAGCTGTCACCTATTCCCTTCTGAACAGAAAACAAAGCTGCTCCTATTTCTAAGCAATTAGGCTTTCTTAAGAGGCTCAGCTTTCAACAGCTTTGTTTTCAGAGTCAAGTTGCATTCCTGATGAACGCTATTCCAGCTCTTAAAGCAACTGCTTTACATCAGGGACATCATAATTAACCTCCCAGGTGAGGTACATGCATAGCAAGGGCGAAATGCCATGACCAGATGCCTGAACATACTGGGGTGGTGTAGGGGTGCATCTAGATCAGTATGCAATCCACCATCTAGGAGACAGAAGTCAGAGTGGACAAAGTCTATATCTCAGAGGCAGCAAAGAAGATCTGGGAGACCCAAGGCACACAGGAAACACTGGAAGTGGTGAACAGGAGGGTTTTAGGGTTTTGTTGATGAAGAGTACCACAAATGAAGACTAAATTATACCAAGCTCAGGTTGATAGTTAGCTTCACACATCAGAGACTTCTGCAGGGAAGTGACAACTCACTGATGTATCTGTCAGCATGAAAATAGACAAATTCCTTCTTTCAACTAATAGCAGCTAGAGAAAAAGCAGAGGGGGGACTAATGGTGCTGTAGTACCTCCATGGAAGTCAGCAATGAGAATAAGGTATGCTTGAGCTGTGTCAGTACTAGCACAAAAAACACAGTAAGAGCTAATGATGGATTTATTTATCAGTTTACTAGAGGAGCTGAAAAATGTGTTGTTTTTAAAAAGGGAGAAAGACAAGCAAGATACCAGCATCAGCTGCCAAAAAGAGGTTAGAGTTATGAGGATAAAGAAAAAATGAGGATGTGTAGTCACTACCCATACTATCCTTTGGGAGAAAGGAGCTGTCACCTACAAATACACAGTGCTGATGAACTGATAAGGTTGCCAGTTAAGCCCAAACCCTCAATATTTAAAGAAATCTATCATGTCCCTCTGCCAAGGAAGCCTTGCTTAGGAGAATGGGTTTTGCCTATTTAAAAGTGACTTGAGCAAAACAGCATCCTTGCACTGCCAGTTGCCATCTCTGTCTTTCAGCAGTTCTGGTTACAAACCTGTATCTGCTGGGGGAAGAATCCCTGTCATGGTGTGGATACATCCTTTCCCTGTAGTACATTTTCTCAGCCTCTGGTACACCATGTACCCTTTAATATATCCACACAGAAGTGTCTGAGACAAGAGCTACAGCTGAAAATTACTCAAGGAATAGTCAGTTTAATAGAAATCTGCCTCTGAGAATTAGTGCTCATCATCTGAAGCTTCCTGTGCCAGTCTGTATGGTCTCCTTTCTTGATATGTGTCACACTTGGGCTACATAACTGTCTTCCAGACCCCCAGCTTTTCCTATTTTAAGTAGTAAATGACTCAAATGCAGAAGCATCACATTCCTTTTCTGCCAATAGCCACAAGTTTTATTTCCTAATAGTTACAGTAGAGTTTAGTGCACACTCAGTACTTTTGAGATCATGTTATTGAAGTGCCATCATGAAATGCTCAGGAAAAAGAAAGAGCCAGCCATTTTAAGAAAAGCAAAGATAATTCAGCAGGGAAAATAATTTAAATTTCTCATAAAGGAAGGATCTCTCTTCCAAGGGCCTTTCCAGCAGAGGCACCTCATCTCCTAATCAAGATGGAGTTGTGCCTACATTGAGACAAAACGCAGCAGAAGCAGTACTGTGGCTTGTGATAGCTCTTTGACCAGCCTGGGAGATCTTCATTACCAGAAACAAGCAAGCAAAAAAAAATAATCTTAGTGGGAAGAAGTATTTAATGCTTTGTCAGCAGTTTCCACCATTCAGGTTAATGGTTTTTCTCTACTTTGCCCTAAACAAAGTTATTTAATAAAAAAGAAAATAAACTGCATTTTTTTCTTGTTGGTAGGAATTCAATGTGTAACATTACTCCCCCATCCCTGAGTAGAGAACACTTACAGTCCTTTCCTTGCCTTCTCCCCATGCTATTACACAACATGGAAACATGGCCACATGCCCCACACCAACCCCCTGCATGTCAGGGCCACCAAGGACATGAATGGTTTCCATCAGCTCCTTTTGCCATCAGCATCCAAGCACTTTGCCTGAGGCACACTCTCCAATTTGAGTTAGAGCATTAGTTGGTATTGTGTAGTTGCAGGAGTTCCCTCCTTCAGAAGGATGCAGATTCCCAAGTTTAACACCTGACAATGGTGGAAGTGTTAGTGGTTGGACTTCATGATGTTAGAGGGTTTTTTTTTCCCAGCCAAAACAGTTCTAGATTCCATGGTGCCCACACCCCTCCACCTGATCCTACACTGCTCACCCCCAACCTGGGACAAAACCAGGCTCAAGTTTCAGTCCCTAAACTAAACCCCTTGGTTGCTGTGCTTTGTGGCCCTACATGTTATTCCAATCAACTTATGCTCATACATCTCCAGTACACCATAGGTAAGGGATGAGCATCAGGACTCCCTCTTTGGGAGGGATGCAACACGTTTCAAATGTATGGTCAGCAATAAGCCTCTGAAGTCTGTAGCTTAGAGGTAACTCTTCCATTGTCTGAAGAGATGAAGTCCTGGCCAGTTTCTAGGCACGAGACATCATTTTCAGTAGAGAAGAACTGGTCTCCTCCAACCTGGAGGTGTTCACCTTCAGGTAGAGGTCTGCCTGCATGTAAAGAAAATCCTCAACTCCTTCAGCACAGAAATTGAAGCCTTTCTAGGTAGGCTGAAACAAACTTGGGCTGCAGAGAAACCCATTAGCTACACTGTACATGATACACTGTTAATAGCATTTGAAAGTTAGAGGAGATAAGAAAAGCCTCATACCAGCTATTACCACACTTTAATGAGAAATGAAAATACTGTGACTTTGAGAAAATACAAATGTCCTTATCCCTTGCCCTGCTTGCTCTCCATCCCACACTAAGAACAAGCCCCTTAAGACAGTCATGCTGAAATACAAGTCAGCAAAAAGCAGGTTTTCCTAGCTACTCTGGTGCCAAAGGCATCAGCAATACCTGGAATGAACATGAAATGGATGCCTATCACCATGGTCATACCCTGCTCTTTCTTGGTCCCTTTCTGAACTCTGGTTCCAGAGGAGCACTGCAGAGCAGATCTCACCCCCAGCTTGAGAACATATTAGAACCAGATTTGGTTTGTATGTTCTCAAAATGGTGATAGAGGCTACTTCAGTTTGAATGCAAGTCACACCTGATCTGGACGTGTGCTCCTCCAGCTGCAAGGCTATTTTATAAGAGCTAGCAAGCAGGAGAACTGGCTATTTTTCTTGTTAATACCACTGCTTGTTACCATGGAGCTCTGCTGCGAGTTCAGTGCTGATCGCCCACGCCAAGCACCAAGGAACACTAGTACAAGAAAGACCCTTCACGGGCTTATCAGAGATACTTGGGCCACCCAAGATGCCAAGAGCAACTTAAGTTTCCATCAACAAGTATAGCTTGAATTTCAAGTGATCAGTTAATGGGGTAGAGCAGGGAAGCTGGAGGTCAACTTCATTCTCAAGGCTTGGCACCCATGTACGTACCAGGTTGCATATTAAACACTTCACTGCTTTTAGGCCTCTGACCATGAGAAGCTTGAAGAGTACTGTGGAAAGCAAAAGAAAACCACACCACTGCACTTTGGAAGGGAGTTAGGTCTCCAGTTTTAAAGACAGTAGTGTACACAACAATAGTGTGACTACCATACTTAAGCAGCCAATGAGGAACAGATCTTCTAAGGGGGGTGGAAGCAGCTGAACTGACAGAAAGCAAGGCCATTTTAGCAGAGACAGATCAACCACCACAGTTCATCATCTCTATTCCAAAACCCAATGCCCTGTTCTGTTGTTTGCACCGTGCCTTGATCTCCAGCATCAGTCAATGTAACTCAGATCTAGGAAGAGGAGACTGGAGGAGTGATACAAGAAAGGTTTCCATACTTTCAGCACCTACTAGTAAGGAAACAGAAGGACAACAGGTACAAGCATAGAACAGGATCTGGATAGAGGTCCCTCATGCTCCAGTATCATAGATGTGGCATTAAAAAACCCCCACAACCAGTGAGAGTAGAAGAATGCTTGCAATACCTAAAGGAGCCTACAAGAAAGCTGGAGAGGAACTGTGTACCAGAAAGTGTAGTGACAGGACAAGGGGGAATGGCCTTAAGATGGATGGGAGATCCAGGCCAGAAATTCTTCCCTGAGAGGATTGCAAGGCCCTGGCACACGTTCCCCAGAGCAGCTGTGGCTGTCCCTGTATCCCTGGCAGGGTTCAAGGCCAGGCTGGATGGGGCTTTGGGCACCCTGGGCTAGTGGAGGGTGTCCCTGCCCATGGCAGGGGTCGGTACTGGGTGGGCTTTGACATCTCTTCCAGCCCCAAACCATTCTAGGATTCTAAGACAAACTCATAGTATGGGGGACACCAGATGAGCATTGCAACTACTGTTTATTTCTTCATTCTTCCCTGTTTCCCATCCATCCAGGCTGAGGTATAGCAAGGATCCTCCAGTGCTGGCATGAATTGGACTGCAGAAGCTACTGATATGCTACCAACCAAACCAAAGAGGAAAAAAAGAGGGAGGGGGGAAAGAAAACCTCCAAAAACAACTTCAAGTGTTCTCTCAAAGCCTACTTTGAAGCACTAAGCAATAGTGCTTCAAGCAAAAGACCCAGAGCACTCTGCATCGCTCCTCCTCAAATCTGGGGGAATACAACCCCCATCTAAACACACATGCATTTGTTCCAGCTATCACAGAGCTCCTACACCAGTGTCAGACTGGGCAAATGCCACTAACCTCTTACAGGAAAGATCTCCATTGCAAGGCACTCTCTTGAATAGGTCAGACACACACAGTGAGACTGCTGGTAACAGAGAGGCCAAGTCTCAAGCACCCAGACACTCGTACAGCACTTGACCTGCTGGAGAAGAGCTCTGTGGAGAAGGACCTGGGGGTCCTGGTAGATGACAGGTTGGCTGTGAGCCAGCAGTGTGCCCTGGGGGCTGAGAGAGACAATGGGATCCTGGGGGGCATCAGGAAGAGTGTGGCCAGCAGGTCAAAGGAGGTGATCCTCCCCCTCTGCTCTGCCCTGGTCAGGCCCCACCTGGAGTATTGTGTCCAGTTCTGGGCTCCCTGGGATAAGAAAGACAGGGATCTCCTGGAGAGAGTCCAGAGGAGGCTACAAAGATGATTAAGGGCCTGGAGCATCTCCCCTGTGAGGAAAGGCTGGGTGAGCTGGGACTGTTCAGCCTGGAAAAAAGAAGACTAAGGGGGGACCTTATTAATACCTATAAATATCTTAAGTATGGGATGCAGGGGGAATTGGCCAGCCCCTTTTCAGTGCTCTGTGGGGACAGGACAAGGGGCAATGGCTGTAAACTGGAGCACAGGAAGTTCTGCACCAACATGGGGAAGAACTTTTCCCCAGTGAGGGTGAGGGAGCCCTGGGACAGGCTGCCCAGGGGGTGTGGAGTCTCCTTCTCTGGAGAGATTCCAGCCCTCTCTGGCCGCCGCCCTGTGCAATATGAGCTGGGGAGCTGCTTTGGCAGGGAGGTTGGACCCCATGAGCTCTGGAGTTCCCTTCCTAACCCTGTGATTCTGTGATAAAAACACATTCAAAACAGCCAAGTGGGCCAACTGCAGCCTTCCATTTAAAGGATCACTAGATCAACACCACACTTATTCCTTAAGATACAGACAGTAGGAGATGAAGTTTTTAAGAAGTTGTTGAATCATACCCATTCTTAAAAATAAATCAACTATTAAAAGCCACGCTGCGCTAGAGATACGCATTCCTCATTGTCCTAATTACAGAGCTGGCTGAACGCAGCTCTTTGAAAAATGAAACATGGCTGTTGTCATGCTGTTTCAGCAGGGTGGTGTGTCAGAGGAAGTTCTCCAGCAGACAATGTTCTTTCAGGGTCTGATTGTATATCTAAGGGAGGGCCACATGGCCCATGACCCCTGAAATGCATCCATTAAAGAAAATAGACTCGGCAAGCACACAATCGCTTCCATTTGTCTTTTGTGCTATTGTGGGTAGATTCAAAAAATACTGGGCTATTTAAACAGGAATGATGTGGGGTCTGTGGAGGTCTGTGCAAGAGTGTGGCAAGTCTGAATTCAATCTTTTATGTTCTTGGGGGAATTCAGCAGAACTCGATTTTTTTCCTCTTTAGGAGGCTTTTAACAGAGATAATCTTCCCTTCCAAGACTGCATCTTTAGACAATATTATTAAGGCTGCCTAACCCTTCCCAGTACTGTTTTCAGTTGCTTATAAATTCACCAAGTCCTGGCTGTTCAAGATAGGAGTTTGCATGCTAGCTGGGTCTGCCTCAGGCAGAGTTGTTTTGGAACATGTGAATTCAATGGCTTCTCAGAAAGCAGCATGGGAATAAACACATTGTTTTGTTCAATTTCTGGTGACTTTTTTTTGAAAGGGCTCGGACCCATGATTTAGAACTGGGGCTTTAGTGAGCAGGGGATAGCTTTTTGTGTCAAATTTCATTTTTGTCATCGCCAAAAATCTAAGCAAATTATAAGCCTTTTGAGGGGAGGAGGAAAAGCAACTAAATTGCATATGCTCAACAACCCTTAGACTTCAGAATTTAAGACTTGAGGGTTTTGGCTTTGCTGAGTGAAACTGGAAGCAGGTATAGGGCAAGCAGGAGGTAGTGAGGAATAGGAGCTAGTAAAAAAAGAGAAAAAAAATATGCAGCAGCAAGAGATATACCAAGAGAATTTGGGACTGGAGGAGATTCAAAACCCAAGTTTGAAGCCAGTAGGCCACAGTAGTGTCTTGGGAAGACTGTCCCTTGTTACAACCCTTCCTGTGTCAAGACAGACGTGGGATGTGGGCTCCATCGTGGAGCATGCCTTCCTATAGAATTGAGGGATCCTCATTTTACCTATTCTCCCTGTCAGGAGAGCTCAGTTGGCCAAAGCATGTTGTGTGTGTCTAGTACTGCTCAACCAGAAAACCCCCTTGCGATTGGATGCTGTTGTTTGAAGGAACAGAGTCTGCCTAGCAGCTCTGGAAATGCAAACCTGCTGATGGACAACAGTGACACCAGAGGCATGCTAAGAAACACTTTCACAGTAGCAGGCAGGGATTAGCTTCTGCAAGTTTTTCTTATTTTGTGAGTGAAAGAGTGTAAAGTCAGTCTTTAATTATTCAACCATAAAACATACAGCATTAGCTCCATTATTCTGTGCTTGAGCACACTGCTTCTGTGGCCTGCGTGTTTCTAACAATTTGGCATGAAGTTGAGTGTTGGGCATTATGCTCAGGGGAAGCAGATCTGAAACAGTAGTGTTTGCTAAGCCTTATTCAACATTTGTATAACCTTATATCTGATTGTTATTCGCTTTGCCTTGATGTTTTGGAACAGAGATGGAAAAGCATGAGCTATGGTCACCTCTTCCTGCATGAAGTCAATGACAGACAACTTTAGCACCACAGATACAGATTTTTCCAGAGACTTCCAGCTCTAGCAAGAGGGTCTACAGAGCACCAGAGGACTGAAATCAGTTATACACTAGCCACACAGGGTGCTAAGTCTATAAATACAACTACTCAGTTAAATGCTTGGCCATCTGATGTCTAGAGCATTGACTTGAAGTATACCTCTCCAATTCTAGGCTTATATCAGTATCAGTGACGCATGCATATGTTTCAGAGCAGTCTACTGTTACTTGTGTGGTAAAGACTGTAATGAAGATTCTGAACTCTGATCTCATTTTCCTTTAACAAAGCTTCAAACAAAGTCTGGTAACGCCTCACCATGACATTTCACACTTACAATAGAACTCTGCTAATGCAAATGTAAAGGTTTAATTGCAGTATTTGAGAAAGTCACTATTTGTTGGTGAAAGCCAAGTATACCTGCTTTTAATCAGTGACACACCAGGTCTTTAAAGCAGAAGTCTACCTGTGACCAAGAATAACACACCACCTCTTTCTGTGGAGACTGAGTTTCCTCAGTTTAGTCAATCTCACTCTTGAGCTGAAGAAGAATTTTGTCAAGTGCTTTGAGGTTTGTGTTAGATGTGTAGGGAGATGGAGATACACGTTACATAAACTTAACCTCAGTTCCAACCCCAGCAGCTCTTCCTTCCCCTTCTGTCAGCCCACACTCTTAAGAAGGTCAAGTTTATATGCTTTTATCTTATTTTTCTAGCCCTTGCCAGCTTTCCATCCACACAAAGTTTTTCATACCTTATTCAGGGTACAATAAAAGCATATGATAGCATCTGAAAATGAGGCAGAAATGGATCTGTTACACTGCTTTATTGAGTTAATGGCTTGCAGTAAGGTAATGAAGCCTGTCCAGAACAGGAGTCTACCCCTAAATGTTACCCCTTGCAGTTCAGTTTCACCATTTGCAAGTTCACAGCACTTAGTGTCTATTTACTGACACTAAAAATGCTTGTTTACAATGGGATTGCTTTCATAAATGAGTTTTTTTGGATCCCCAACCTAGGCAGTGTCCTCATTAGCAATTCTATAATCCTACTGTGCTTTAAACAGCTTATACTAAAAGAACAGATAGGCTGAACAGTCATTCTCCCAACCTCTGCTGCACCAAGCGCTTGTTGGTGGTCTCAGCTCAGACTGAAAGGGTGAAACAGCTTCTAGTGCTTTTGCAAAATAATACTTAAAACTGCTGGGCACAGGAAGCCCCTTTCAAAAGCCCACTTTCAGTTTAAAAATAGCAAGAAGACTAGTAGAAAGATAAAGAGGACACCCACTGGACCTTATGATACCAAGCTAGAGAGTATGATGCATACAGTTAAGACTATCTCTTGGCTTTCCAACCCTTGGGAGTAGTTGGGATACTGCTCTTGCTCCACAGTAGTCTTCCACAAGGCATTTCCTCAGGAGACCCTGAAGCCTTCTATCAGCTGTGCCTTGTTTTAGCATAGTCTCATTATCCAAGTCTGCACTCGGAGGTTTGTGAATAGCTCTGCTAAACTATACTATCACCTTCTCTGTGCTTGTGCAGTAAGCTCCTAAAGGCATGCTGTCTTGTGGGATAGACAGCTGTGGAGCTCTTCCCTTGTTAGGAGTGCCCTGCTCAGCATCATAATCATAGGAAGTTATCTCAGTCTTAAGAAAAACCTCACCCACATACACTTCCACAAATTGATATTGCCCTAACAAGCTGAGAAACCAGTTGACAACCAGTATTGAAAAAGGTTCAACTCTCAGCTCAGCCACATCATCTTTACGGTTTTACACCTACTTGCATGCACACAAAGGCTTTCCTTCAGGAGACTTCATCTAGCCCTTTCAAATCCCTAAAGTCTCTTGAGCTCATACATCCACTCTCAGGTGTTAAATAACCTGGATGTATCCCATTTTCATAAGCCAACAGGAACATGGCTGTGCCCACCAAGATATCCTTCTAGCTTGTTTCTCCTGCAAGCCAGTATTCTTAAACTTAACTGCACCACTGCTTTGTCCACTCTGATCTTGGAGCAGATGCACAGGTTTGCAGGGTGAGGCTTGCAGCCACTCTGACTATTCCCATCTCAGACTCCAATCCAAGACCTTACTGCTAATAGATATTGCTATCAACACCAGCAGACCAAAACATGATGGAGAAACTGGTATCTCCCACTGTTTCTACCACAGAGACCAACTGCAGTGCTCTGCCCAATCCTCAGGAGCAGAGGGAAACTATGGCTGCACCCATCAATAATAGCTTGCTGCCCATCTCACCTATGCTACACTGTGAGCCAGTTCTGCTATCCTGCCATACACCATTATAAAATATGACAGCCAAGGGAAAAGGATTCAACTGCACAGAATTAAACAGTTTGTCAGAGTAAAAGTTTAATACAACTCTGCTCCCTCCAGCAAGTATTATTTAATGAGACTGCAGTGCTCTGAACGCTCAAAGGGAGGCCACCAACCCTCCCCTACATCAAGGAGCTGGGGAAGGTGGAAGGGGGGGTACAGGGGCCATGGGTGTCTAGTTAGAAGTGGCTACATACTCCAAGTTGGCCAGAACTCAAGTGTTTGAGACTAGCACCACAGTAAAAAGAAAGTGTTTCCTTGAGAAGCAGAACAAGACCGAGCAACTTGAATTATCCCTGGGTTTGAAAAGTCACAGGTGAATTTCTTCAGCATCCTCCACAGTGCAGGGAAGCTGCTTTAGCAGGGGTGCTAGTTAGTTATTTCCCTCTGTGTGCCACTTCCCTTTTAGTCGTGTAAGAGCCTTTGAGATCACCTGTCAAGTGTGGCTGTAGTTGGTTGTTAGATGAAGGACACATGTGGTAGCATTACATAAACCCTAGCTTCCTTTAGGGGGAAAAGCAGCGAAGAGCACCTCCTACATAGTTATTAGCCTACTTCAAACACCCAGTGCAAAGACTACAATAGATCTCAGAGTGACAAGATCTGGATGCAGACAGTGCTGGAGGCTCAATCAAGTTTGAGTCTTCAAGGAGCGTGACAGCTCCTGGTGCACACAAGTCCAGGGGAACATTTCTGAGGATGAACTACCTCATTCAGTCACAACAACAGCTTGCAAAGACTTTGACATTTATTTTTATTTCTGTTCAAAATAAAAGGCATCCCCAGGCTGAGCAAGCTGTCAGCTACAAGCCTCTAGCACACAAAGCAGCCATTTCATTTCCACTGCACTAGGCATCACTGTGCTGTTCTGTTATTACAAACTCACTTCTTAATTCCCTTTTCTTGGGGGAGGGGGTGGGACAGCAGCAGGGGGGAATAGCCATTGGGCTGATGGGGCCTGAACAGCCCAAGTCCCCTATTCACAGGAGATACGTTCTTGTTTTTCAAGAGAAGAATGGCTAATTTCAAGGGAAGCTATAACCACAAGAACACAGGAATCCAGAGATTAATAAACCAACAGCCCCTAGGATCAGTTCAAGGATCATTTTGCACAAGGAGACATACAGAGATATTGACGTACAAGCACGTTTGTGTAGATGCAGAGACTCTGACTATTCCCATCTCAGACTCCAATCCAAGACCTTACTGCTAATAGATATTGCTATCAACACCAGCAGACCAAAACATGATGGAGAAACCGGTATCTCCCACCACTTCTACCACAGAGACCAGCTGCAGTGCTCTGCCCCATCCCCAGGAGCAGAGGGAAATAATAGCTGCACCCATCAACAAGGGACAGGAAAAGGAAGTTTTGGGACTATGGCAGTATTATGGACAAATACTGGGAGAAACTCTGTAGGCTAGAAAAGAGGAGAGTCCCAGCACTCACTCATTGTACCTTTGGCTTGTGATTTAGCAAGGTGACTTTGCTATCAGGCTTGTAAAAACCTAGTCCTGATGACAGCTTCAGCAGACATACTGAACCTTGTCCAACTGTTCTGATCTAGGCCATGTTCCTCAGCATGCAACAAGCCAACCATCCCAGGCAGACCGATTTTCAGCCACCAGCCTGAATACTGAAATCAATGCCTAAACTGTTCTCATCAGAGCAGAACTGGACCTGAAACAAGAAGTATACTAGCCTGACTTCCTAAGAAAAATAAGTACAGGCAAACTTTAATAGACATGGGTTCAGACATCATGTTAGGACAATAACAAATATTTGCATAACGCTGTTGAAATCTTAATGAGATGCCAGATACAGACACTTCTACTTGAAAGAAGTGTCTGTCATGCCAACATTACCACCAGATTAGGAAACAAGGCAGGGCCAAGGCAGAGTTGCCACATTAATAAGCCTGGCCACATACAAAGGAATCCAGGAAATCACCCAAGGAGTCCTCTGGTCTCACTGTCTGCACAGGTGAAAGCCTTCAACTCACAAGTCAACAGGCTAATTGTCTGGAGAAGCCAATTGTTTTAGTGCTAAAGCAGCAGCTGGTGCATAGCTTTACGCCTTTCAATTATCACTGATCTGAGAGCTGATACCAAGCTACAGCCTGTTTGCTGTGGACTTAAGGCTTGTGTTTATCACCTTAATGCAAGGCAAGAATGAGCCTGAGCATCAGTTCACCTCCCTCACAAGCAAGTGCGTCATTTCTCCTAAAGAAACACAGGAGGAAGCACGTTATCTGGGGAAATGCCAATATTTAAAGCTATTGAAAGAATGTACTGATACCAGAGATGTGGGTTGGTTATTGTTATTCTTGAAATACCTTGGAGGATGCCTTCAGCTACTTTTTTGACCAACAAAGATCTGGAGAAACAGCTAAAGCAGCAGGTTTACTCATCTTAAATGAGGGATGTCTCAATGGAACACCTCCTTTTGACACAGACACATGTGAACCAGGTTGCAGTAGAGGCACTCTTTGCTTCTGGACAGCCAGGAGTCCATGGCATTTATTACAGGTCAAGGCACAGTAGTGCTGCTATCATTCCTTGTAGAGTCAGAGTCAGATTTTAGCTCTAACTTGCCTGATCTTACGCTATTTTGTGTTCTGCCTTAACTAGAGCAGGAGAAGCTTTTGAAGAGACAACCAACCAGTAAAGCTACTCTTCCCTGGTACAATGCCACAAGGCTTTTAAGTGCAGTCATAAAGCAAGGCACTCTAGCAGTTAGCAGAAATCAAACTCAGATTTACTATGTGACATCTCAACCTGTCTTTGACAACATGTCGGTTCTGACCTCAAGCAGCAGTGGACTTCCCCCCCCTCTGCATCCTCAGCCAGGCACTGCCTGCCAGCTATCACAGCTATGGAAGCTCCTCTGTAACTTCCTGGCAGTTCCTCCCCTCTGTACAGTGCTGGTGAGAGCACATGGAGAGTGCTGCATCTAGTCCTGGGCTCTCCAGCACAAATGAGGCAGATTGGAGTGAAACCAGCAGAGAAATACCAGAGCAGCCAGGGACTAGAGCTGTGTATGAGAAAAGTGGGAGAAATGGACCTGTTCAGCTTGGCAAGGTGGCTAAGAAGGTATATCTTTGCCTTTTGCTAGATAGCTGTATGCAGCAATATAGAAGACATACTTTGAAAGTGCACATTAACAAATTCTAGCTGTAAAAATGGAAGTTACAGCTCAATATTGTGGGGGCTTACTTCTTCCTCAGTCACAGTGTTCGGATCTGAGATCGGGATCTCAGAGGTGGGAAGAGTCTCCCATCCTTGGAAGTACTTGCAGCTTGATTACACAGAGCTCTTAAGTCTGACCTAGGTCTAAAAGCCACTGATCCTGGAGCAAGGGGCTGGACTGGAGACCTCCAGGCCTCCTTTACAACCTTGTTTATTCTACAACTTAAATTTTTACTGCCAATCTCTCTGCTCAAGAAATTAAAGGCATTCTCCCCTCAGGACAGCAGCCATACAGGTAAAGCACAATTCCACTCCAAATTTCTCTATCCTGAATAAATTAAGAATAAGCATATTGTAAGAAACGCTGCCTATTTCTGCCATCCTTGCTGCTGAAAGCCCTGGTCAGTCATGTCACAGAATGAGACCAAACAACAGTTCCTTTCCCTGAAGGAAATTTAAAAACAGGCTGGAAGGTTACCTGGAGTGACCTAGGACAGGTACTTTCAAGCAGATTTGGGCTAGAGGGATGTTATTGTTGGGATTTTTGAGAGATGGCCAAGGTAAAGATCTCACGTACTTGCTGCCTGGGTGCTGGCACTACAGGAAGGAAGTCCTGAGGGAGGTAGCTCGTGACATGAGACTGAAGAAGAAATCATTGCATATGCTTGCCCCTCTAAGACCATTCAAGCACCCCATCTGAGTCTCAGCACCAGAGAGGTCATGAGATGAAGCAGTGCTGGAGCAGACGATTGCTTGCATACAGGCCTCCTGCCAGCCTTCCTAACAGCTCTGCTGTGCCACAGAGCATGAACACTGTGCTGCTTGCACATGCTGGCTGTCCCCTGGACAGTCTCAGCTATGGAGATCCATGGCACATCACAATTCAGAGGGTTTAGACTCCCAAGGGACACACACAACTCACTGTTGTCCAACTCTCAGTCCCAGTTACATGCTACTGGAGGAACCTGGTGTCAGCACACACAGAGAAGGGAATGAAGAGAGCCACAGAACTGTGTTATCTTTGTCAGCCTCGATCAGCATGAGCTGCCCACAGCAGCTCACAGGCTTCACATCTCTTTTCCCACAAACTTTGATTAACAGCCCACCTTTAACCTTATGGCAATAGCTGGCTGCACAGGAAAAGCACTTATGCTACATGGCTAGAAGTGAATGTATATTTGTTTTCTATGAAGTTCCTGCCAAGCATCCTCTTTTTTGTCTTAGGTTCTCCCAACCTCTCTCAGGAGGACTACAAACAGCTACAGCAATGCACACACACAGCTTCTTGTACGAGCTGCTCCACACCTCTGAGCACTCAGGTCTGGAACAAGTGGCATTTCTGACAGCTGCCAGTCACAAGCAGTCCTTACAAAATTACAGTTTCTAAATGCAAATGAAAAGGAAACTCTGCCTTGCCTGCCAAGAGATCATGATCAGAGGGAAACAATAGACAAGCCTTCAGGAGAGTGAGAAAGAGGAAAAAAAACCAACCCAAGAACTTACAGAAAATATGGCAAAGTTGGGGGGCTGTTTGTTGGGTTTTTTTGCACTCCAGGATGCACACTCTGTTTACAAGATGCTTTACAAGGCACAAGTCTCCAACAAGCAATACTGGCAGTAGAGAAGCATGTGCAGTCTTTGTCTTGTCAGCTTTTGTGGCCTGGGATACACTTTCTGCTTAGGCTAAGAAGCTTTGGGGATAGGCGAGTACCTCAGCAAGAAAACATGGATCTGAATAGTGGCACTTGCCCACCCAAGTACCTCAAGCCAAGTTTGACCATGCAAACAGATTGGCTGCAGAGTATTGGCTGCTCAAAACCCACATTCAAACAGCTTCTGTTGCGATATCATGCTTACCCAAGGCCAACTAGAAAACATTGTCTTTCCTACCCCCATCACAATCATACTTTTTCCACCAAGGCCCCTGTCTCACCTCAAGGCTTTTAACAAGTGAGAGATTTAAAAGAGAGCCCAAAAATTCTAACCCAAACCAGACAGGTCTTTCAAAGATCTTCACCCAACATAATGTTTTCCTTTTAACTGTCTTTTTATGACCTGTATTTCAGAGAACTCCTACAAGCAGGAGGGCCCACAGCCACCAAGCTCAGCAGCAATAACAAGGCAACAGTAGCCCCATGTCCCCCAGAGAATCAAAACAAAAAACAACCCAAACAAATCAGTTGAGATTTCAGCAGCCTTCTGAGGCAGGAGAAGAGCTGGCCTCTGAAGATGTGTATGGTCATGCTGGGAGCATCACAGCTCCAGATCAAAGATCACAAACAACTGTGAAATTGCAGGCTGCTTTGAATGCAGACATGAAACAGAAAAGTGTTAACCAAGGCTAGAACGTGGCTGTTTTCTGTCCTGAAGCCACACTCAACTGGTCTCTTGGGCATTGCAAGCTGGATGCCAGCAGGAGCAGCTAGCTAGGACTTGCTGTAGTGTTTCTGGAGCCTAGCTATCAGATCTTATCACATAAAGACATCAGGAGAGATGGGTTTTCCAGCCAAATAAAGCTTTAAGCACATCAGTTTAGCCCTCCTCCAGGTGGGAAAAGGACCAAGGCATATCTTCACTGTCATACAAGCCATTTCAAAGAGCAACAGCAGATTTTATCTGGGCTAAGGCTGAGAGCCATTCAAAAAGCAAGCAAGTCTTCTTTGGGCTCCAGCTGTCACACATCCTTGTTCCTTCAGACTGAAGGCTGATGAAATGGGAGTTGTGAAACATGGTGTCTGTGTTGCCGTTGTGACCTCACCACATCCAAATGGGTATCAGATTCTATCTTTTAAGACTCACCATGGCTGCACATAGCCACCCTGGCAAAGGATGGGATGTTGTCAGCACTTCCTATCTCCAGCCTTCCTCACACACACACTTCAGAGACATGGAGCCATCTCCAACTGATTTAAGAGGCTATTGAACAGATATCCTCTGAACAGAGGGCACCCAGGCCAATTAAAACAAAGATTTGCCTAAGGTAGTGAGCAGTCATGTACACATATTAACATCATCCTGAAAGCTCCATCTCCAAAAGCTTTGCTGCCTTGTCTATTCACAACTTTTCACTTCTGTAAGACACAGCACATTCAGAGCTGAAGGTATTATATTCTTTCCCTTAATTTTAGCTACAATTGTACAATGAGCCTTTAGAGCAATAAAATAACACCCATGCTATGGGCTACTTATTAAATTCAGCTCAACTCAATCTCTCCTACATGGGGAAAAACACAGAGGTCATTACCTGTGAAGTCTCACCAGAACAAGTATTGTGACTGAACAGCAGTGGCTCTCCTGCAAGAGAAGAGACATAACCAAGGCAGGTGTCTACTAGAGGAGAAGTTGGGGCAGGTGGAGCAGAGAGAATCAAAAAGAATGGGAGAACTGTGTTTTCTCCTAACTTAAAACTTTTCAAGCTGAACAGCTTCATCAATCCAGCCTAGAATAGGAGCACAAGAGGGTCAGCTGAAGTCTTCAGCCTTTAAGCAATGAAAGAAAGAGTCTGGAAGGAAGAGTAAACTCAGCTTTTTGAGTCACTAAATTTGTGACTAGTACCTGGACTACAGGCACTTGTAAAGCTGGTGTCCTTTTAACCTTATGCAAAGATGTAAAGCAAGTTAAAGTTGCTGAGCAGAGACAGCCCATGGTGCAGTGGTCCTGGAAATCAGAACAGAGAGCTTCATCAGGTATGGATAGGAAGAGCACACATCTCCCAGCTCACTTCCACTAGACACCATTTAGAATGGTGAGTGGCTTTCAATATTCAGCAGATATGCAGCTCCAGGTATCACCTACATGAGGCCTCACAAACCCAAGAGCATCAGAAACAGGTCACTGATGACAAACAGGTAACCTCTTCCATTACGTTTGTTCTACTAAACCTCAGATCTCAGGGCTTCCACACAAGAGCACACACCAGATCCTGCTATTTGCAATTGTGCCTAAGCTTCTTTTCAGAAACAGGGAAGAAAAGCAGACCATCTCTAGGAACGTAAGGATACTTCCTTCAACCTGCACTCAATCTGATGCACTGAACTGCAGATAAGCTCTTTTCATCCCAGTAAATGCAGAGGAGGCAGCAGCCCTCAGCCACAAGGCAGCTGCTGCATTATTATTGTCAGACAACTTCTTCCAGAGGATCAGACAGTTTGTAAATAATCTCTGTTGTCTTGAGGTATGATACATGCATACACACAGCCATTAAGAGAGAGAGAACATCAGCTATTTCCCACACCAAGTCACATGCCTTGCCTCATAGGTTTTGTGTTCGGTGCACAAATGTTTGACATTTCACCTGATGGAGCAGAGCAAGAGTCTAAATAACATCTCCCAGGGGAAGCATTCCCCTCAACTAAAGGGAGGAAAACACCATAGAGATCTGGGAACAAGAAAAAAATGTATAGTGTGTATATGCATACTATCCTATCTAAGGAGCCAGCAGAGCAGACTCAAAGCTCAGTACCTCCTAGACATGGTTGCCACATAAGAGCAAAGACAAGGTTAGGAGCTGCACAACATCAGTCATTTATATGTGCACCCACCTTTAGCCTAGGACTGCACTGGCCAAGTGCAGACAGATCATAGAATGGTCTGGGTTGGAAGGGACCCCAAGGATCATAAAGCTCCAACCCCCCTGCCACAGGCAGGGCCACCAACCTCCAGGCCCGGATCTACACAAAGTTGCCCAGGGCCCCATCCAACCTGGCCTTGAACACCTCCAGGGATGGGGCATCCACTACTTCTCCGGGCAGCCTGTTCCACCCCCTCACCTCTCTCTCTGTAAAAAACTTCCCCCTAACATCTAATTTAAACCTTCCTTTAGCTTTAATCCACCCCCCTTGTCCTGCCACTGTCTACCCTTTTAAAAAGCTGATTCTACTCCTGTTTCTCTGCTACCTTCAGGTACTGAAAGGCTACAATGAGGCCTCCCTCAGCTTTCTCTTCTCTAGAAGAGATGCCAGCAGCATCAGGCCCTTGCTGATATCCGACAGCTGCTGACCATGAGCCTGTGCCCAGCTTGACAGTGCCAACTGTGGCTTCGCGAAGTCATGCAAAGCAGGCATCGGCCTACCTTCTGTTTGAGAAGAGAAATGCTTGTGGTATTACATGGTATTAAGATTCCAGCCACGATCAACGTGAATCAACATCAGCAACAGAGCAAACAAAGCTGAAAAGCACATATTTCTCAGCCCTCTCAAATTCAACAACTGCTCTCAGTTTACATAGCAATTATTCAAATTTCATTTGTCACGCTGAAAAGCGGCAAGAAAGAAACAAGATGGGTGCTCATTCTCCACACTAGGTGCGGACCAGCTTTCCCCATGAGCCTTCCCATCAGGATCTGAAGCTCAGCTGGCTCTGAAATCCAATTTCAGAGCAATTTCAATATGCTGCATTACGCATAATTTGTGCGGCACCATTAAGAGGAAGGCATAAGTTTATTTTCTCTTGAAGTTCAGATTCCCCCCCAACACACACACAAGATGAGTTTTGATATCATGCTTAGCAGGGAACCAGAGATAAGCTGTGTGCTGGGTGAGAGATCTGATGTTTTTATAAAGCATCTTTCATAAGGCAGCAAGGCAGACGTTAAACAGGAAGTGTTTATTGACTTTATACTCACTTCATAAAACATTTACACGGATAAGAGGAGAAACAGGAGCTCCCAACAAGCCAGCCTGGATTTCAGTTAAAACAAAGATGAGTTCATGCACATTGTTCTAGCACACAAGCGATCTCAAACACTGTGCAGACTGAGCTTTAAAGCTGCGACGTGCTCCTGGAAAAATTAGGATGAACAGAGCTATCCCACTCAGGGCTTCTTAGTACTCAGCTACTGAAGTGTAGTTACCTGCCATTATCCTTTTGATAACTTAAATCACCATAGAAAAAGCCTGTGGCATTACCTCAGTATTAAAGTGATACATAAATATTACAAAATGAGCGTACGGAGGAAAAAGAAAGGAGCTGGTGGTGCAGGTAAACTGAGAAGTGAGGCAATTCCTTGCCCATCTTCAGCCTCCCAACCCCAACCACACAGAATCACAGACTGGTGAAGGTTGGCAGGGACCTCTGGAGGTCATGTAGTCCAACACCTCTGCCAGAGCAGGATCATCTCGAGCAGACTGCACAGGACAGCATCTGGGCAGGTTTTTTATGTCTCCGGAGTTGGAAACTCCACAACCTCTCAGGGCACCCTGTCCCAGTGCTCTGCCACCCTCCCAGTAAAGAAGTCCCTCCTCATGTTTAGGTGGAACTTCCTATACTCAACTTTGTACCCATTGTCTCTTGGCCTGTCACTGGGCAGCATTGAAATGAGACTGACGCCATCCTCCTGGCCCCCACCCCTCAAGTATTTGTAAGCATTGATAAAATCCCCTCTCAGTCTCCTCTAGGCTAAAAAGCCCCAAGTCCTTCAGATTCTCTTTGTAAGAGAGACGTCCTAGTCCCCTAGAACCTCTCTTGCCCACCAGCTTCTCACCCCATCCCTATTCAGAGGGGTTGTGCTGTCATTCACAGAATCACTCAGTTGGAAAAGACCTTTGAGATTGAGTCCAACCATACCTGTCTTCTACTAAACCATATCCCTAAGCACCTCATCTATCCATCTCTCAAATACATCCGGAGTCAGTGACTCCCACACCTCCCCGGGCAGCCTGTCCCAATGCCCAATAACCCTTTCAGTGAATAATTTTTCCTAATTCCTGGTTCTCTGCTGGGCAGCAGAGATCTGCATTTGTTGCAGGTATTTGCTTTACCACCCTAAGCCATCAGGAGCCACCAAGCACACAAACACCAGGGAAGCAACACTTGAAGCAGTTTTATGAAGACTTCACCTCCAGTTAGGGATTAGTGCATGTCACTGCACCAGCTTCTTAGTTCAAAGCACGTTGGTGCAAGTTCAATTTCAGCTCATGTTTAATGAGTCAGGAAAGTCAGCACACACCACAGCTCACACAAGTTCAGACTGGTGTCTGATGTGACACACCACATCCAACATGTTCGACAACTGCAAGAGCTGTGGGTCACTCAGCTCTGAAGTCTCTCATCCATCCAAGAACAAGCTGCTTCAGCAGAGAAGCATTATTTCTCCTGCTGTGACAGAGGTACCCATCTACTTGGGGCCTTCCAAAGACTTTCCAGGGAAGGTAAAGCCACAGGTTTTCTTCCACCCTACAACAAAACCAGGAAGGCAGACCCAGCCATCATGTAGTTTGGTGCTAGATCAGCACCAATTGCCAGTACTAGATCAGTACTCAATTGCCAGAGGTAGGATCCTCAGCTGGCATTCACCAGCAGGACTTGACCAACCAGGATATTAGAGTTCCACAGCCTTCAGCCTCCTTATAGTCCTGGCTCTGATTTTGATTGATACTGGGAAGGGACATCCTCTCCACCTAAAAAAGCCTCTTTGTATGAATGAAGTAGCCCTCTGCTACGAGCTATGGAGATGTCTTTATTTCCAATTATAAATGTATTAAGTAAGGTGTTGCAAAGAAGGTGCCATGGAAAGCCTGAATTTTATTTTTTTACTTGTAAAAGGAAATCATAGAATGCTTTGGATTGGAAGAGATCTCAAAGGCCATCTAGTTCCAATCCCCCCCACCATGGGTATGGACACCCTCACTAGACCAGGTTGCCCAAAGCCCCATCCAACTTGGCCTTAAACCCCTTCAGGAATGGGTCTTCCAAATATTCTTTACTGACATTAAGCTGAGCAACCCACTCCCAGTTTAGTGAGGAAGTGTGGAAATAACCAAATCCAATTAAAGGCACTTCCCATGAAACATGACATTCTAGGAAATGCTTTAAACATTCTTGCCTGCCACACGAGTCACATCCCTACCTCCTCCTGAGGTTGCTGACAGATGCCACATATCAGATCCCTCTTTGTTTCAATTAAATTAAGCAACGAGCCTGATTTGATTAGCACGAGGAAGCTAGCAATCAAGATGTTCTCAGAGCAGGAGCGGTGGGTCTGGACCAGTCCTTCAGCCAACGGGCTGAGACACACATTGCATCGCCACTGTGGGAGCAAGAGCATGACAGCACGACTACCACCATGGAGGAGGGTTACCATCAGCAAAGATGCTCTGCACATGCTGAGAAAGGATGTTGGAGATGGAATACCTATAGGCTATTTTAGATTGGTCTTACAGGCACCACTCATTAGCTACCATGTGTTATTAATATACCCCTTGCCTAGATGGATACAGCCACAAGCCCTAACACACCCATGTCAACATGCATTACGTTTTTAAAAACACATTCATTTCTTTATAACCCAGTGCAGATTGCTGCATTTTTTTGTTCTATTCATTAGCTGAGAATAATTAAGGAAGAGGTCCTATAGTCAAACAGAGATAAAAAAAAACCCCAGTGTGTGACATCTGGAGCCTTTGGCCTTAATTCCGTTTATGGGAACAGCTGATGTCATTTTTTTGTTCTGGGAACATACATCCATTAGTTCCAACTGCACAGAACTTTTAGAAAGAGCCACACAGAGATCAGAAAACCCCAGATAGAAGAATGACTCAGCCCCTTACCAGGGCTTAGCGGGGGAAGATGGGCAAAGGACTCTCTCCAAGCTCCATCAGACCTTTCAAGCTGATCTACCATAGAATTTACACAGCAGATTCAATTCCCAACAGCACTACATCATCTTGTCTACACAACAGGCATGTGGCTGGAGGCTCCCACACCCACATAACTTCCTCATTGAAGAGCAATCCATGCAGCACAGGCACTGCTCAGCCACAATGCCAAGTCTCTTAATCTATGCCCAGCAAGTTGGTGGGGGTCAGCAGGTGCTGATTCCAAGCCTACAGCATAGCAATCTTCAACAAAAGAATAGCTCCCTACTTGGGAATATCCCCATTTAAAAAAAGAACAAAAAATAAAGATTTTTGAACTCACATTTCAATTATGAACAGTAGGATGTTGCTTACTTTTACCTCAAGAACCATCTGAGGTCTCACCAGAACACCATCCTCTATTTTTACCTAGACAGGTCACTGATATTCCAGACCAGGGTCTACTAAATGTTTCTTATTTTCAACCCATAGGGCAAGACATCCTCTTTTAATTTCATCCAAGCTGATGCCAAGATGCCACACCTCAGTCCAAGGGAGAATGCTGTAGATGTCAAGCAGGCAGTCAGCTTGGTTGAAACAGGGTAGGCTGACACAGTTGGGATTGTTCAGCCTGGAGAAGAGAATGCTCCAGGATTTTATAGCAGCCTTCCAGTACCTGAAGGGGCCTACAAGAAAGCTGGGAAGGGACTTCTTAGAAGGGCATGTAGCAATAGGATGAAGGGGAATGGCTTTAAATTGGATGGGGGTAAATTTAGATTGGATATTAGGAAAAATTTCTTCACTACAAAGGTCGCCCAGGGAGGTGGTGGCTGCCCCCTCCCTGAAGGTGTTCAAGGCCAGGTTGGATGGGACCTGTAGCACCCTGGTCTAGTGAGAGGTGTCCCTTCCTATAACAGGGGGGTTGGAACTTGATGATCTTTAAGGTCCCTTCCAACTCTAACCATTCTATGATCCTATCAAGAGATAAATATGAGTAGTCCCAGGCACTGCTTCCCTGTGAATGAGATCTCCTTTCCTCTGTATTACAGTTCTGCCCTTAACCAGACGCCTTTGCCTAAACCAGAGCTCATCCCATCTCCCCATCCTATCCCTCAGTCTCCCATGTTCACATATACCGTGTGCTTGAGGATATCAGCACGTCCCTTATCTCAACTCCTGCCATGAGCATGCAGCTGGGATAATTACATAGTGCTCTACTTCACCTATTTTTGACCCCACGCTCTGCTGGGAAAGCAAAACTTGAACAGTCAGTTCTACATCAATACCAGTGACTTATGGGACTGAAGAAAGGTTTGGCAAAGCAGCTCACTCCAGCTCTCCCCAGGCAAGGCTTTAGCCAAGTTGTACGTGCATGCATGTATGTGAAGTGGAAGCTTTTGGCAGGTGACTCAGCTGCTGAACTCTCCAAGGCACTAAAGAGGGACTTGTACTGTGCTCTGGTCATGTGGATGAAGGATTGGAAGCCCGATTGCATGATAACGTGGACAAGAGGGTTTACAAGCACCCACCCTTGGTTCAGCCAGGGAAAAACCTGCATGGCAGAAAGACAAAAAGCCAGCTCTACTTTCCCACCTTTGCTGACAGGTCTTCAAGATTAAAGATTCCTACTTTCCCAAGAATCATCATCACAGAAGCATTTGGAACAAGTCATCCCTGGATACAGTGGAACCCAAAAGCCTTCAAACCACCTACTCCCATCAGATAGTTAAGACTGATCAGTTGGCTAAATAAGTGGGTTTGGGGTGCAACACTTTGAGTAGGGGACAAAAGGCAACCAGGAAAACAGGACTGGAACTTGGGGACAAAGCCAATGATGCAGAGGCCTTATCCCAGCAAGGGCTGCTTTAAGGTCTGAGTTTCAATTCTGGTCTTGCTTTTAAGCAGCAGCTTACAGTAGATTGGAGTTCTAGATAAGGTTGCTCACAAGTGCCAGACAACCATGAAGTTCAGAGCTGAAAGCCACCCTTTGAATGAAGGCTTTTCCAGGGAGGGCAGCCTAACCAGGCACACTTCATTAGATGTTTTCCAACCACTACTTCCATGAAGGGAGATCCTTGGTCATGACCAATCAACTTATGAAAAGGAAACATCTCCTCCACTCCCCAGAGCCTCCCTTGGGGCTCCCATGTGATTCCCACCCACCCCCAAACTTGATCTGTGGGGACAGCACGTGGCATCACAGGAGACATTAATCAGAAGGGAGCATCCATCACAAGAGATAACAGGGACCTTTGGCTTTTGAACTGTAGCTCCTGATCACTGCAGGGCAGGGAGACAATCCAATATCCTGGGTCAGTTCTGTATCTACACCTGTTCAGCAAATTGAATTATTGCTTTGAAGTTTCATCTGCAGGGAAGTTGAGTTTCACATTCTCTTCCAGGGCCACCCAGAGAGGCTTTCTGGCTCCTGGGAGGATGTGGTAGTTCAGCCCCAAGCAGTGGCTGAGCATCACACGCCTCTCCCTCAGTCTAGGAGGAGAAACAGACAGAGACCCCTGGGTTGGGATAAGGACAGCTTACCAACAAAAGCACCCTGAAATGGGAACAGCAGCCCTGGCAAATTACTTTCATATCCAGCGATAACAGAGGGTACCTTACCAACCTGATGATAACACAGAGCACTGCACCAAGGCAAGGGCTGACCTGACACCCAGCCACACTCAGACTGCTCTGGAGGCACCCAGGAGCACCCTGCCCCAACCAGCCCCTTTTATGGGAGAGTGATGTCAGGTGGTGTGGAAACAGCCTGGGCTAACTCAGCTTACCTGGGCTGGCTGCTCAGGGAGGCTGACTCTGGCCTGGCCAGAACCAGGACAGAGGAGAACAGTTTGCTCCTCTGTGGCTTTTCCCCAGCTAGGGGACCAGGGACAGACTAAGGCTCCTGGGGAGGAGGGAAAATGCCCCTCTTCACAGCAGTTACCCTCAAATCAAGTCCTAAGCAGCAGAAACCAATATTCTGCAAATGAACCTTCTAATACAACTGAACTCCAGAGAAAGAGTGACACACAGGTGGGTGCAGCAGATAACTGACTTACCTACTACTTGATAAAACACACCTGAGACTCACCCAAAGAGCAGTCCACCAACTACCACACACCTTTTTAGATAGGAGGGCATCCCACATCAGCAGCAGCCTCAGGAGCTTGTGGTATTTTCCCTAGACATCCACTTACATGCCTGGGAACATTTTCCATTGAGCTCATCTCAACTGGCTGTAACCCTGACCTAAAGCCTTGACTGAAGAAAGGACCCAACATTCACTACCCTTCGTGTCTCCTACATACAAGTTCCCACATCCATGATTCTTTCCCATCAGTAGAAACCTGGCCCACCAAGCCCTATCCCAAAGAAACAGTGAGCAAAGGAAGATAAATAACTCCTAGAAGGACAGAAGTGTCCCCATTGCCCCATCACCAGCATTCCTTCAGAGATGGCTCTTCAGCCAGAGGCAACAGGCACAGCTCAAAGGCTGCTCTCAAACAGAGGTATGAATAATCATTGTGCAGGGGCCATCCCCAAAGTTTCTTCATCTCTAACACTGTCTCCCAAGGCAGCTGTGCCAGGTTGCTCACTGCTTGTTGACTCATCTCTGGTGACAAGAGGCTTGCAGCTCCTTTCACACTCCATTTCATTTCATCCTCTTCCAGCCCAGGCTCTCTTTAGGACTTCAGTGAAATCCCTAGTCTCCTACCCATGCAATTACCTTCTCCTCAGGAAGAAAATCTTGCTGCATTAGCTCACACATAACCCTGTTCACAAGTTTATGCTACCACAGGAGGCACAAGGGGCTTTCTTGGCTGTTCCCCTGAAAAATAGCAAGGCAATTTCTTCCCAGGAGTTACTGGCAGGAGCTGCCTTTTCTCCTGAAAAGCAGTGAGAGATGCCACCGCTTAAAGGAGAAGACAACTTCTCACCACCTTGACTTCCTCACTACCCAGGCTGTGGGGTAGTCTATCTGCCAGTAGCTTTTTATTAGCTAAGTCTTAGTCATGGGATGCATAAAAGAGGGGAATTTTTAATATCACCTTAATACTAGAAGACCATTCAAGTGCTACCCAGCCCCACAGCAGCCTCTGTGTTCAAAGGGAAAAACTAATAATAATAAATAAATTACACCTCTACCCTTTTTATTGTTCAACATCCTCCCACAGCTTCATTCATTCATTCACCCTCCTCCCTTTCAACAAGGTCTCCACAGTGCTCACTCCCAAGCATTGCTTTTTCTCCAGACAAGCACAACAGACAGGAGCCCTCAAAAACAGAATAAAAAACCCCAATTCCATTAAAAAACAATTAAATAATTCAGAAACCAGAGACCTTTTAACTGAGCCCTTCAACAGCTTTCCACACCACCAATGTTATCAGCCTCTCACAAAACCCAACCACTCACTGTACCACTTACACTGTCCCACTTCATGCTGAAGGACCACCAAAAGATGAGAAAGCAGCAAAAGACAAAACTCACAACTTACCATGCTGTAGAGAGAGCCCATTTTCATTATTCAGGGCCTCCTTGGACTCAGTTTTCATCTTGCCAGATCTCAGAGGACGGAGGGCACAGCCCCCTCCCTCTCTGCTGGCTCCTAGAGGGGTTACCCCATCCATCACCCTCCCACCACAAACTCCAAATAACAGCTCCTCCCCACTGCTAGAGGAGAGCAAACAGCAAGGAGATCAGGTCCTCTAATGAAGGTGGGAAGGAAGACAACCTCCCCACCCACCCTAGCCTTTACCCTCAGCTATTTCCTATAAGCTAATTTAGATGTTGTGTTGGGGGGAGTTCCTTAGCTTGCCGAGTTAAAGCCCAGTGGTCCAACACCCCAGACCTGACCTGTTGAGGGAGATTAATACTCAAATATTTAGCATGTCAGGCAGACAAATGGGTTAATGGGAGAAGCTGGAGATGTTCAGTATGGTGGTCTGTTGGTGTGTCAGTGGTGATCATTTAACTGCTGCTTTCCAGAATCTTCTTGGGTTTTGAGAACAGAGCTGGATAAAGCCCTGGGCTGGGAGGGAGGTTGTACAGGTGACACTGGTCAGCCTGATGGGGAAACTTGGTTCACTTGGAGACAGGGGCAGCCAAAGGCTTTTCCACAAACATTCCTCCCTGTGGAATCTCCTAGTGATTGGAGAGGCTTAGAGAAGCCAGGGTGAGTGATAGGTAAGGTGAATAGACCCCCAAAAGAACTGGGGTTTGTATCTGTAGGATGTTTTGGGGACTCCCTGATAGGGAAAGCTTAGACCATGTGGCTAAGTTTGCTTTTGGTTCTTACCTGTTTCCTTGCTTTTTCAGTGTTATTCCCAGGGTATGTTTCTGTGGGTTGTAACTAGAGTTTCTGAAAAAATTCCATGCTCCTGACACTTCTCCAGAACAACTGTTTGTCCTGGAATTGGAGCACTTTTCTTTATACTTTGTCTCACAATACTGGGTACAAAGATGTCAAGGAACCATATATATATATATCTATATAAATAAAAAATTAATCAACTAGTCAGCACCATTACAGACTCCTTATCTCAGGTAGTGATTCATTCACAGTGTTTGAGGAAAGAAAAAAAATATCTACCCAAGCACCTACTCAGGTGACAGTAAATGACACACTATCTCTTTCTTTTGTATTATATGACCTAGAGCCATGTCACTCAGCCCTTGTGTTACAGGAGCAGCTGAGGGAGCTGGAGATGTTTAGTCTAGAGAAGAGGAGGCTGAGGGGAGACCTTATCACCACCTACAACTACCTGAAGGGAGGTTGTGGGAAGGTGGGTGATGGTCTCTTCAGCCAGGGGACAGGAGATGGGACAAGGGGAGATGGCAAGAAGCTGTGCCAGGGCAGGGGCAGGTCAGATATTAGAAACAAATCTTTCACTGAAAGAGTTGTTGGGGCCTGGAACAGGCTGCCCAGGGAGGGGCTGAGTCACCTTCCCTGGATGTGTTTAAAAAAGGGTAGATGAGGTACTTAGGGATGTGGTTTAGCTTAGGATGGGAATGGTTGGACTTGATGATCTTAAAGGTCTTTTCCAACCTTGTGACTCTGTGACCCCCACCCCACTGCCCAGGAATGGGTAAGGGGATATCCTCCAACCCATTTGCTTTGCAAAGTAATTTGTAATTAATGAAATGCAAAAATTCCACTGTGAAAATAGTTTCCACCCAGCATGGAAATTATCTCAGCTCTCAAACATGTTGTCCCTGACAGCTAGGTTATACTATACATCACAACTGGTGCCAGCATTTTGTGGCGGTGTGATTGGAATCAAATCAGAGATCAGGTCACCCATCAAGAGGGATTTCCTTTAGCTGCTCTCATTTACAAGCACTAATTGGGATCTGTCTTGCACTTTTTGATAGTAACATCAATAGCTTCATAAAGATGTTATTGATATGAAAGATGGAGCATCTTTCATATATGAGCATCTTTAATGAGGACATACAGTTTCTCAAGAAAGCAGGATGATACCAGCATGCACACCTCTGAACACCTACACCCAGAGCAGAGTGTGGCATACTAAATCCCACTTTCTCACATAAAACCAGATTAAAAAACAAACAGCTGTGGCAGTAACTGAATGCAGATGTCTGCTCTTCTACAGGTTTGGGGGCAGAGAGGTGCTGTGCGTATGGATGAGAGAATTGCTGTGGGAAGGAGGGTGGATAGGAGATTTCTGAGGTCTCTCACCTTGGCTTAGCTGCCTGTTTTCTTGAAACGTGTGGGAAACCAGTAGTTTTGTGCCTCTGTCAGGTTTAGTTGGAACTGGCCAAGTGCATAAAAAGTCCCACCATGGAGAAGTGGGGTAGGAATAACATGTACAGGCTAATATGTTTTCCTATTTTCCAGTCTTTACACCAGAAACACCATTGTCTCCTGCTGGAGATGCCTAGAAACTACTGTTATTTGGTCCTGAGGCAAAAAGAGGATAAACACCATTGCAGCCCAGAAATGAGAGTCAGGTGGAGGCATGTTTGGCATCTTCAGCAGTCACCCTGACAGGCAGGTGAATCCCACCTCTGGTCCTTCCTGGCTCTCTGCAGGGACTTTGCCTTTATCAAATGTTCTGCTGAGGCTGACATTGTCCTCACAGTGATGTAATCCAAAAAGTACAGATGACTCCAATGGATTAGCCTGGTTCAGCTCATATCTGTGATCAGGGAAACAATGCACTGAGTATTTATTACCAAGGAAGGCGAGAAAGAGGTAGAGGATTTCCCCCCGCTCCCCCCTCCCCAGAAGCCAGTTTCCTAAGGAAATGAGGCCTATTCCATGAGGCTGTATGTGGAGGGGGAGGTCAGACAGTCACAGTATTAGGGAGTGCCGTCTGCTTGTTATGCCACATTTTTGAGGTGAAGTCTGGGAGCATGTGGTCAAGATCTGAGAACAGACCGGGACTCACTTTCTCTCCTCTGCATCAGAGGACTTGTGGGACAGAGCCAGAGGGTATTAACCAAAGTTGGCTGAAACTTGTAGGTTTCAAAAATACAGCATTCCTCACAGACAGGGGTGACCATGATGTTGAGGAGTTCAAGCCTTTTTTAGACACTCAAGAAGCCAGACAGAGCAACGTTATTGTCAAAGATAGGAAGAGCTTCCGCTGGATCTCTTATGTAGCTGGACGTGAGAACTCAGCCATGAGACGCTAATCCATATGACAGAGACAGGAGTTAATCTTTCTGCTGTTCCCTGAACTCCTCATTTTCTTCTTCAGTTTCACCATCCTGCTCTAGAATGGATACATTCAGGGAGCTAACTGAAGGACAGGGACTTGAGCACTTAGGAGCAATGCACATTTACAATAACTGAATCATATAATAGCTACCCATACATCCAGGGCCATAATCTCAAATGGCAACAGCAGAAGACAAGTTAATAATAGTCATTGTTACATGATTAAATTAGGTAGACAGGAATATTTTTTGCAGAATTCATAATGGTTTTAATGATATTATTTAGTTACCAAGAACAATATATCTTCTCTATTCATGAGTTCCTGGAAGTCAAGGATGTTAAGCTGTAAAATATGTTTTTAAAGAATGAGTTGCAAGCTACAGCCTCTCTGAAAGTTATATACTATATTGCAGTCCTACAGCTCTTGAATTGTCCTTTTTTCAGTAAGCAGGAGCAAGACTTGAATGGGAACAGTGAGCCTGTGCATGACATCTTGGGCAAGCTTGGCAAGTTTTTTGAGGCAGGATCCGGGCTCTATGGAGGGATTTCAGATTGGGTCAAAGCCTGGAGATCACTTGCATCCACATTGCTGTCACTTTTTTAGCAGAAGTGGTGCCATCATAGCATGGTTTCATATTGATGTCCTGCTGTATGGCTGCACTGGACCCATCCAGCAGCTGACTAGCCCCATTTGGGTCTCCCGTGACATAGCATGGTTGTGTGGCTCTCAGGATACCCTACATGGCATTTCACCTTGGCTGATACGGTGGCAAGATGGGCTCAAGGCTAGAAGTGAGAGAGGAGCACGATGCACACAAACTGGACTTGCCTTCACAAGAACTGGGACATGCCCAGTACACTGCACCATATGAAACATTTCTTTCTTATGAATTGTCAACAGAGACGTTTCCCTAGAAAGTGTTTTCAGTTTTGTAGTGTGCATTCTCTGTGAACCACATAAAACACACAGAAAATCTCCAGCTGTAGTGACGCTGCTCTGCCACAGTGCTGGCGTTTGTCAACATCTTCACACTGCTGGGAATTATTTCACAAGGCAGATCGCTGTGGAAATGCAAACTGGAGTTGGTGTGGCCTACAACAACAGCAAACGGACATCGAAACACATCAAAACAGAGCTGAACAGCTTCTTCCTCACACTGCTCCCAGCAAGAGCCACCTGAATTCATGATCCACTGCTGGACTGCACCAGCAGACACACAGCATATTGTTTGCTCTGCCAGGGTGAGCCCAGTGAGGTGAGAGCTGAGGAAAAGCAATTGGAAATCATATAATCATAGAATCACAGGGGTTGGAAGGGACCTCCAGAGCTCATGGGGTCCAACCCCCCTGCCAAAGCAGCTCCCCAGCTCATATTGCACAGGGCGGCGGCCAGACGGGGCTGGAATCTCTCCAGAGAAGGAGACTCCACACCCCCTGGGCAGCCTGTCCCAGGGCTCCCTCACCCTCACTGGGGAAAAGTTCTGCCCCAGGTTGGGGTGGAACTTCCTGTGCTCCAACTTGCAGCCATTGCCCCTTGTCCTGTCCCCACAGAGCACTGAAAAGGGGCTGGCCATCTCCCCCTGCATCCCATGCTTAAGATATTTATAGACATTAATAAGGTCCCCCCTTAATCTTCTTTTCTCCAGGCTGAACAGTCCCAGCTCACCCAGCCTTTCCTCACAGGGGAGATGCTCCAGACCCTTAATCATCTCCTCTGGACTCTCTCCAGGAGATCCCTAAGCAGAACAGCAAGTCTGGAAGAGCAGCTCACCATGTGCTCCCAACATGGGACTAACCTGTGTCCCTTGATAGGACAACCAAGTCAACGCTGAGACCTAACTTCACCAATGGTATCAAAAGACTGAGTTAATGCTTGTGCTGAAAGACTTAAGATTCTGCAGGTGGATATACCAAAGCAGACACATCTAAGCAGCTGAATATTCATCCTTTAAAAATAGTGAAGGAGGGAAGCAAAAGCTACAAAGCTAACAACTGGCAAGGAGCAGAGGAGACACGTGCCCTGACTTTGTAGTAAAGAAACAATCTCTCCATGTGGTTTGGAGAAATAGCGAATGACAGAGAAACATTTGTGGCTCCCAAACTCTTCCTTTCATCACCTTTTAGCAACACTATATTGTGACAACGTTTGTCCCAGTTAGCAGCCTGGTCAGGCTGTGAGTGAAGACACCCGGCTTTTCAGTTCTTTATGTAAACTTGTACCTTCTCCCAAGAGTAAAACCAACTTGCTTTTGTTATATTAACCAAAATAGACGTTTTCTCATGGAGCAAGGCTGCTGACTGAATGTGTCCATGTGGGCATCTTCTCACGCCAGCCTTCACTGGCAAAATGAAAGAATGTTGCATGTAGATTTGTCAGCAACTTTTAATTGGGATAACTGTTTTCTTAATTTCATGATTAGATTTAAGTATATAATTCCAAAGCTGCTTATAATAGTTAAAAAAAAAAAGTTAAAGAGAGGAAGTGTCAATAAAAATGTTCTCAACAACATTTGCAGATGTCTGGTACACAGGAGGGTTGTAACCCTCTCTGGGTGGCACCTGCAGAAGCTCATGAAGCAAAGGATGAGTTCCCACCTGCAGCAGTTTGCAAATTAAGGGTGCCCAAACACCATTAACTGATTGTCAATCAGGGTTACATCACAACATGTGGGGGGTTTTTTTGTTTTGTTTTGTTTGTTTTCTCCATTCAGCCATAAATTCTGTGTATTCTCAATAGCCAAGAGATCTGTTTCTGAAAGAGAGAGGAGCAGCTGTGGTCACTAGCTGCTATGACCTTGCAGTGTGGCCCAAACAGGGCAATTTCAGCTGTGTTTCTTTTTGACTGAATACTATTACTTGTGCATTGTAAGAGCTTCCCCTCTTCCCAATGAGGACTAAGCCCCCAGTTTCACCAGATAATATGCAATTACATTTTAGAGAAGATGATCTAATTTACAAGGTGACAACAGTCAGTAAGTGCTGGTGGGAACAGCCCTGTGCTAACTCTGCCTCTGAGTTCACTGGGGCTGTTTAAAGTGTCAGTACTGGAGAAGGCACTGAAAAGGAGAAGGCTCTCATCCTGGAAAGTGTTCACAAGGTAGAAATTGCAGGAAAAAATGGGAGAGTTGCCTGAACATCACAGAAATGTCATCCCACCATGTTTTCCCTGTGCTGGACTGAATAGGGAAGGCAGTTTGAGCTGTCTTCCAACCTGATGCTCTGCAGATGTGAGCTCTGCGTTCCTGGTCCCTCTCTCATGCTGAATGAATGTTATCATGCATCAGGTTGATTAAGCATTATTAAAAGAAACCTCTTATCCCTAAGGAAGGAAAAAAACCCAACAGAATAAAGAAGGATTTGTCAAGTATATTTGGATGTGCCATTGCAGTCCCTACTTGAGAAAAGCTTGAAGAGGCAGCTAGAAACCCTCCAGGTGTTGATGACAAAAGCTCTTTTGTGATGTCCCAGAAAGCAGTGACCACAAAGAGGAAAAGGTTACGTAAGGCTCAGAAATCCCACAGTTTCTGTTTGATGGTGTATTAATCTCCTTGCAAACAATAATCACATTCCATTTCTCTCCGCTGCTTTTCTGCACATATTAAGGCTCCTACTATAATCTTATCTTTCCTATTTATTTGTGAAATCATACGTATCAATCTGATAAGCAAATAAAAGCAAGAGTTGTCCCCAGGGAGGGCAGGGGGGAGGTGGAAGAAAGCAATGAACGCTTCCAGCATGCGCTCTGCTGGTTTCCTAACGGGTTATCAAAGCCACAACTACTACTGGCCTCCACAAGGCCTTTTCATAGACTTTAGTGAGCTTTGGGTGAGGCCTTATCCTTGAAAGAATGAAACATAACTGCTCAGTGATATGAGTATCACTCAGCTACGGTGGGCCAGAGGAGTGAAAATATTTTCTTAGGGGAAAAGAACCAAGCTTGTAATTGCTTTACTAATCAAGCAATGTAGCAGTAAATGCTGTATAGCATTTCTGGATGTGTTTTTAAATCCCCCATCTGAACAAACTGGAGTAACCATCTCCTGTGACTATATTCCTATCTTGGGTGACTTAGAGCTTTCTCGCTGACTTTTACTGGAATTAAGTAATTTTCTGGAGTTTGGTGCCCATCAGCCCTTTGGAAACACGGGATTGAACTTCAGCTTGAAGCTGTGGCTTTCTGTGCCAGACCCTTCCTTGGCCAGTTAATGGGGTTGATGTGGTAATTTGCTTTTGTGCTGATGTGAGAGCATGTTTTGTTGATGTAATCAACTTTTACCCTCTTCTGCTTGATCTCTACTGGCTCTTGTAGGAAACACCTAGGAGAAAAGAGCCGATTCCCTTATTTCTCAGGCACAGGACCTAAGATGACCAAAGGCAACTTAAGTTAAAGGGAAACTATTTTACTTTGCAGTATATACTATCCCTTCTAATTGGAGCTCCCCTGTTGACTGTAGGGCACGTACATCTCCCATTTTCTGGCGTTCAGGAAGAGCCAAGGACAGGTTGTTGTTCAACACCAACCCACAAAAACATCCCCCTGTACCTCCCCATCTCTTCACAACCTGCTTCGTGGCACCTCATGAACCTGGCCATCTTTTGCACAGGGCAAAGCTCTCCTCCCAAAACTGAGGAGAGTCATTTCTGTCATGACCCACATTGTAGTTGGAGGTCACGGTGTCTGATGCGGTTCCCACCCCACCGCCTCTGAAGCACAGCAGGAACCACGCTGTGTCTAGGAAATAATATCTCCCCACCCCTTAATTCTGCAGCCATCTCAGATGCAAAATCAAAAATGTCATAATGAATAACCACAGGGCTGAGGAAACCTCCCAGCGGAGGCAGGATCCACTGCTGCTTAATTAGTCCAATCATTAGGGTGAATTTAATGCTGTTTCTGAAATTCTGTTCCCTGCTACTCCCAGCTTTGTTTAACTGAAAGCTCAAGAAGACATGCTTCTCCAGCTGAAGAAGCTGAGATCAGGCTTCCTTGCAAAGAAGTTTCCTGTGTTAAGGCATATGTGTTAATATGCTGTTTTGTGCTAACAGCTTTTGCAAGAGCTTTCTCACTCGGAGCAGTCCCAAATGTGGATACAGGCTGGGTGATGAGTGGATCGAGAGCAGCCCTGTGGAAAAGGATTTAGGAATACATCTAGATGAAAAGATGAGCTGGCAATGTGCACTTGCAGCTCAGAAAGCTAATCGTGTCCTGGGCTGCATCCCCAGTAGTGTCACCAGTAGGTCAAGGGAGGGGATTCTGCCCCTCTCCTCTTCTCTGAGCAGCATCCAGTCCCTCAAGGGGCTCCAGGAAACCTGTAGAGGGGCTGGTGACAAGGGCGGGGGGACAGACCAAGGGGAATGGCCTTCAGCTGCAGGAAGACAGAGGGAAAGGAGATGGGAGGCAGAAATCCTTCCCTGTGAGGGAAGAGTCAACTTGGATAAAGTATCAGAGCAGACCAATTTGCCAACACAAAACTCCATCCAAGGCAGAAATGCCATGAGCAGCTTCATGACACTGTGGAACTGTGTCTGGGTCTGCAAGCAGCAAACTCAGGAACCCAACACCCCTGTGTACACATACCAGAAGGTGTGTGCCTGCACCCCTGTGTCCACGTCTTCTGTCTGGGGCCAGCAGGTGCTGCCAGGCTCACTTCTGCAGAGGTTTTGCCCCATAATAGCAAAGAACCTCACACTCCACTGTTTACCAGTCTAGGATTTGGCTATCCTTTGAACCTATGATTTCAAAAGATCTCAGGTAGTGAGTTGTGAAGAAGGTTCTTGCCTCTGTTGTAGGAACTGTGATCTCAGTTCAAAAGAAGCCTCCTGGGAGAAGAAGCAGAGGTGCAGGGAGAACTTCTCTTTGGTAGGATGAGAGTAAGTGAATAAGGAGGACCAATAACACCATTAGCAAGAAACTCTGCCTCTGCCCTCCTCAGGCTGTCCTCTAGGGAGAGACTTAGAGTGTTGACAAGGGAAAAAGCCATCTGGACTTCTCAAGAGAGAAGGAAAATCAGTGTTTTGGCACAAAGGGACAAAGGAGTTGTCAGCAGGTCCAGACTGAGGGCCAAAATGAACAGAGGGTTGGTTAGATTTCTAAAGGGTCAATTTAGAAACTACATTATAGCTGCATGCAGGAGGAGAGGAGAGGAGAGGAGAGGAGAGGAGAGGAGA